>OMNM01002657.1:15801-29097 GCA_900302745.1 Parablennius parvicornis | reverse complement strand
AACCCTCCACACCCTCTTCCCCTCACATCCCTGTGCCTGTAGGGGCTGCTTCCTCCTCCCCGAACACATTTCCACATGTACCTTTGTCCGGTGTTGTGAGAGAGATGGAAACTTGCACACATACACACGCGAGCTGACAGACGTGCCCACACACACACCAGCACAATCTCCGTGCACTAATTCACTTTTAGTCACCTCAGCCTGCCAAATATTTTCTATCAAGACATAAACATGTCTCTCTAACACAGCCTTTCTTTCTTTTTTTTTCTCTCCCGAGTAGCTGATCCCATAAAGCAGCATAAGATATCCATTTGAAAGCCGGGGGTCAGTTCAAAGCTTGGACATCTCCTCCCCCTCCCTTCCAAGCATCACTCTTTCGTCTCCCCTCATTTTCCCAACGCCGGGTCTGGGTGAAAGGGTTACACCCCGGCTGATTTACGAGGGTGGAATTGTTGGTGGCGACACATGGAATCTGACCTCCACGTATGCGCTTAAATCTGTGCACACGGTCAACATCCTCACATCTTTCCCTCTATTTCATCCCCCTCGCACACAAACAAAATAATACGCACGGGACTCCGCCCTTTTTCGACCTCCCATCTTCACTTTATTGAAATTTGAACTTTTATGGGGGAAAGGCGGAGATGATGGTGGCTGTGGGGGTAGGAAGGAGGGAAAGAAGGGGAGGGGGGTGTCTTTTCCACAGCACTTATAAATCCTAATAAATCTCTCATAATAAATGTGTAATCCACGGTGTCTGGATGAGGGGAGGCGATACAGGGAGAGGGACAGCCGCAGATGACTGGCTGGATTACCGGCGGCTGAAACTAGAGCTTCCAAAGCCCCTACTGAGCATTAGCAGGGAGAAATCCAATCAGTCTGGAGCTATTCTCTTTAACACGCACACACATGTGCACACACACACAGGGAAAAAAATTAGGAGAGACACACAAAGAATATTGAGGGGCAAACGTACACCCGCACTTCAGACAAAGCTAGGGCTCTCTAATAGAATGCAATGATATGCAATCCATTTAAACCCTGCATTTAATTGAAAATGTCACATATTGAATGTTGATACTGAGGAAATTCATATCAGAAACATGACCTTGTTTTAAACCTGACGTCCACACCATTTTTAAAAAAAGTTGGGACAGTTTGGAGGATAATTGTAATAGAATAAACATTAAATGCTTGGCTTGAATTGACCTTAATAGCTTCTTGTCTGTCAACCGGTTTCAGACAGTGACAGGACGGAAGTTGTGACACCCGAAAGCAGGAGTGTCAAACGTCAGGCCTGTGGGCCAAAACTGGACCGCAAGAAGCTCCAACACTGAGACTCAAGTTTAGATCTGGCACCTTATTACTATGAAACTATCCTCAAAGCCACGCTGACAGGGTGAGTTTTTCAAAACAGGCATATTGCAACAGCTGCAGAGGAATTTCAAACTATTTTTGCACCTTCTGGTACTAAATACAGTGTTGTAATTTCAGTAGTAATTGGTTGGTTTTTGTGAAACTATAGACATTTTCATCACGTATAGTCAAAACAGAGAAAAACCTCAAAAGTTTAAGTTTAAAGGTTATTATGACACTATTTTACCAGCTGTATGTGGCCCCTGACCTAGAAAGGGCTTGACACCGATGACCAAAAATATAATTTTGCTTGTTTAAATGCTGAAATTGTCCCACGCACTGATGTGGAGGAAGGTAATCGAACTAACTTTACTGTAGATGTCAAGGCATCCGCCATTAAAAAAAAGTATTCAGGGGATTCATGAGTGTGTAAGACACCTTTTTAATTCACCTCAGTGCTTAAATTGAGCTTGAGACCAGAGTAATAGCAGCATCCCTGCATATCACTTCTGACTTTCAATGCTGCGCCATTGTGTCTCTTTTTATAGAACTGCTGCTACGAGGCCAAAAAGATCTAGCTCATCTTTTACACGGTTGTAAAGACATTATGCATTATAGATGATATAATCTTCCTGTCCTTTATGCTGAGGAATACTATTCTTGAAATTATTGCTTCATTTTCCGGTGCAGTCTTTTCACACAGCCATGAATCTTCTTATCTTTACTTTTGAATGATTTTTTATGCACCCGACTGACTTGTTGACAATCAACTGTCTGCGAAGTGCTACTGGAATTAAAACTTTTCTGCTCTTTAGTTGCGTCTAGAGACATGTCGTTTATATAAAGTAAAATGTAGGTTCATGTTTCAAAAAAGAGCAATTCTTTTCCAAGTTATATCAGTTGATCTGTTCCATTCGTTGTTGATTTATCATAGCATTCGCACATTGTACAACTCCTCCCAATTTTTCTGGGATTGGAGATCATCCCCCAAATTCTGTGTAACACATTTTCTCACTTTTCGCCACGCATGCAGTCCGTCCGCTCTGCACATGTTCAGATAAACATACACACACACACACACACACACACACACACGCTCTAATAGAGCTTCCAGCTGCCGCTTCATATAACTAATCCCGGGGAACAGTTGTGAAACATGCACCAGCGACGAGCCAAAGGCAATATCATCTATATCTCACATCTCCAAGTCAGCAGATTAGCCTGGAGCAGCCTCAGGGGGACATCTGTGTGTGTGCTGAGTCTTTGTATGAATCCATGTCGGAAAGTGTGCGCACTTTGGACTTCTTTTTGCACAACCGTGTATCGGGGCGACCACACTGACACGCTATTGGGAACTCTTGGCCCCCGGACTCAGGGGCGTGCTCCATTACAGCCCCCACGCATGCCTGTCTGGCAGGACTCTGAGTTTTCCCATTCATCTTTATCTTCACGACACCAGCTGATAAATCAAGCTGCTGTTTCCCCGAATTGCTAGTCCGAGCCCTATTCAAGACATTCACTTTTCCCATGGATGGAAATTGGTGATAAAAAAAGAAAAAGACACAAAAAGGCACTTAGCTCGCCACCCAAGAACAGGGCAGTAAAAGAAGGCCGAGGTAATGATCGGCTTTAAGCGTTGGAGAGGAGGGAGGGACGAAGAGAAAGGGTCTGAGTTGTAAAAATCTATTTGCTCAACAACCAGTTGCAAAGTGGCTAAATGACAAAACAACAGGAGGCTCCGAACGCACCACGGGCCTGGAGGGCATTTCTCTACTTCTGGAGGGGATGCTGCAGACACGTTCCAGAATAATTACACACAAACACGCATCATCCACCAGCATTTGTAATGAACCCTCCACAGATCAATACAGCTCATCTAATTCATTAGCTCGAGAGCTAAAAATAGTGCGGTGGCCCCTATGTTCAGCTGAGGCTCCTCACACCTAATTATGCAAAACTCTGGTGAAAGATTGCAGAAAATCTTCTCCTGCTCTGCCGAGAACTCATCACCCTCCTCGGTAATGACCCAAATTATTCACAGCTTTAATAAACATGTTTTCACACGCCGATTCCCCTCCCCCCAAAAAGTACTTGAGGCGATCGGGGTAACGAACTTACACTCTGCATCAAGCATAAAGCCTGCGTGCGCTCGCACGGAGAAAGTCAACAAACTAAGTTGGGTTTTGTGATGAGCAGGAAAATGAAATCTCCCCAAATTTAATTCTGCAAGCAAGTAGAGAAAGGTTTCTTAATATATGAAATGTGTTTGGAACTGAATGGCTGGTAATCTAGTGAAAGAGATAGAATTAGAAACGATGTTTCAGTGTGGTAACTCATGTGCCTTCTGCAATGTAGTTGGCATTCATGCCATATAAACGGACAATGTTTTCAAAGCATTGCCTTGTAAATGTGAGTCCATTCGACGGCTCACTTTTGACACCACCGCAAGTCATTGCAACATGCATCGTAAACTTGGCCAGTTTTAACCCCTGATGCTCTTCTTGGCCTTCTTTTATTTAAACCCATGTCAACCACAGTTACAATTTTATTGTTTTACTGTGTTTATATTGTTTTTAACTGCATTATTACAGTTTTTGCTGTTTGTTTTCAACAGTTTTACATTGTTGTAACCTCTGAACAACAAATCTCCCTTCAAAGGACAGATAATGATAAAGTGGAGGTTGAAGTTGAAGTTTAAAATCAAACTTAATGTGTCAGCAGAAATCAGACTGAGGTGACAGTTCAAACACCTGACTGATCCTGAGTGTGGTCGAGTTTGACATTTTTAATATATGCTGTGCTAAAATCAAAATGCATCAGGTTTTGAGGAAGAAGGCCCATCAAATCTAACTGATAACTGTCTGAATGTGTTATTCCTGTAGGGTGTCTCAAATCCTGATCAATGACCTCGTCTTGATGAACGGAACTTATGTTATGGTGAGCTCAGATCACAATGTAAGTTTTTCAAATAGGGTGGAAACTGAGGAGTTGAACTGTGGCTGTCAGGAGGATTTTCACTTTTCTTTTCCTTACATAACGCTTCACCTGGTTCATACATGGTTTGACATGTTTTTCTAACCCTAAACCTCCATTTAAATGCCCAATTGCCTGCTCCTGAAAAGGACAAAGCACTCAATAACTATAGCAACAAAACTGGGATTATTCTTTACTAATCCTAACCCTGCGGGTCTCACTCACAGTGGACCTAATGCTGGACATCAAGGCCATCCGACATTTGTCTTTTTGCCTTTTTGATAAGCGACAAACAGTCTGTACAATCCTAGGTGCTGTGTGCTGGCCTCTGCCTTACATTTAGACTTTAAAATCCTGAAACAATCAGTCATGTGACTGAAACAAGGGTAATAGAAAAGGTATTTTCCAAACACCTTTGGACAACAATGGTTACATTCCCCTGAATGAGCCCGCCAGCCTTCAAAATGATCAATGGAAACCTGACACGTGCAGATATACTTCAGTTCTCAATCTGTCAAAAGGATTGTTGGTTAAAGTGATGTATTCTAATGGTCAGAGTGCTTGACTGATATATATTCATATGTCAATACATTGAGCAAATCACTTTCTCTTGAGGTGATCAATGCCACTCGGGTCACCTGTGGACGGTTTTTGACCCACTTAAATGAAGAACAGTCTATTGAATTTGCACAAATACAAATGATTGGATTTTAAGAGCTATGTTGGTCAGGTAATCTCTCTTGAGTGATGATTATCATTAAGAGAACCACTGAAATCAAGCACACCTCTCCTCCTTGTTCACTGCCATGCCATTTCCAACCCTCAAATAACAGAATTCACATCCTCTTACCAGCCTGATTGGTGGTGACGGTCACTGACACGGCCTGCTCCGGACCCGGGCTCTGTGGCGACACTCCGTTTACCGCCCACACCTCGAACGTGTAGTTGGTGTGGGCCTGCAGCTCGTTGATGGACACCCTGGTTCCCTTCAAGCTCAGCTGCTGGGGGCTGAAGTGGATGCCGTTACCGCAGGGTTGACAGCGCCGGCCATCCGGCCCACAGCGTTTGCACACCACATTGTATGTCAAATCCTGGCGCCCCCCAGAACTCCGGGGAGGGCTCCACTCCAAATTCACAGATGTCTCGTTGACATTGGAGATCAGGTGGACGGGTGCTGAAGGAGGACCTGTGGAGAATGTTGAGAAAAAAATGATCGACAGAATATACAGAAATATACGAAATGCTAAGTAGAGGCAGAGTTACATTTAAATATACTCGTGGCTCATGATGACAAATGGTGCTGACGGGAGCACACAGCGATCACACTAAACAGTTTTCATCAAATGTCCTTAGAAAGAACTTCAAAAAGCTGTCTCTCCAGCAGTGGTAGTGATTGATTCTCTCCTTATGTGTTCAAGTAACAAAGATGTAAAGGTCTAATTGACAGGGCTGTTCCTTCAATTTTTATTTGAGGCTTCTTGAATTTCCTTTTAATGTCCTGACCATTACAGTGTGGGTGGATCCAGTTTCACCTCAGTTAATTCACAATGTTCGCTGAAATCCAACCGGCCAACCGAGTTCTTTCAGATTCATATGTGGGATCAGCCGGAAGGTGACGGAGTGCCGCAGGCCCACTGTGAGCAGCATGACTTTATGGCACCCACTCAATAACTTTAAACAAAGTTTGCTTTGGACCCTGTTATGAGGCTCCTTCTTTGAAGTATGTTGGAGTTTTTACATGTGAGAACTGCTCAGCCGATATGTGACATAAATTCTGCACCACATCAGTCCCAATGTACATGTCTGTTTTGTAATGAACATGTTTTGGGGTTTTTTTGCATTGTTTTCAAGCATAAGCAGTGGCAATTGACTTTCTCTCTCTCTCTCTCCTACCCATGCACTCCCTGCCTCGCCCGCTCCCTATGTCTGACTAATGAAGCGCACGCGAGAATGCTGGGAGGGGATCGATGTCGGGTGAAATATGAAAGCCAGTCGGTCCACAGACGAATCATTTCACAACGGAAATTAATTATCAGTGTTATTTTTGGAGAAGCAGAGTGGCAATGAGTGATTTCACGGAGACGCACAGAGGAGCCGAGGGTGCAAGTGTGTATAAGTGTGTGCGTGCCCAGTCGCTCCAGGGCTGAGGGAATGTGATCCTTACATACGCAACGTACCAATGGAGAAGGGAGGAAGGAGAATTTTACTATCTCTGCTATGAATGGATTTGAATGAAGTTGACTGGCAGTGGTTTACAGTTTACTTAGTGGATTTGATGGATGGATGGATGGATGGATGGATGGATGGATGGATGGATGGATGGATGGATGGATGGATGGATGGATGGATGGAGGTACAGATATGAGGGAGAAAATGAATAGCAGCATAAAAGGAAGACAGTCTTGGACATGAAATAACGGAGTGTAGAATGTGTTAATATTAGCATCATCCAACCTTCTCTTCTCAACGCCAATGAAAATCTATTAATAAATCCCTATTAAAATGTTGATAAGGCACTCACCCACCTCCTTTTTTCCCCCTGCTATTTTCTTTTCTTCACCCACTTCTCTCCTACCTTTGTATTCCATTTCCCCATCTGTTCTTCAGACAATGGGAACCAGTTACAGACAGGGTTGCTAATTTAAGGCGCTACACAAACCATCATTATAATGTATCGTTTTCGGGGCTCCCAATATAACTCCCACTTTGTGTGCTAAGGTTACATAGTGCTGAAATAATAGGACTCCATGTGTCACAGGGTGAACAAGTCAAAGGCGGTTTTGAGTTTTAGTGAGTTGACAAATTGCGGCAACCAGTTAACTTTTTGGCTGAATAAAGAGCTCAGAAACCTGCAAGGCTGAGGTACTTTGTTGAAAGAGGTATTTTTTAGGTGATCATCTGAATTCTACTTAGCATTAACTTGGAATCCTACAAACCAATGAATGAAATACAAGTGAATGTTTAAGTGTGGTGCGCACAATATATAAAGACCAATCTCATTTTTGTGTTTTCATTTATGAAAAGTTTCATGTAGACGTGGCAACATTTTTAAAACAATGTCCATTTTTATAGAAACAGCAGAAATGCTGAAAATTATGTAGCTTAGTAGAGCCACTAGTGGGTGCGGTTGGTTGTTTTATAATCAAAACGTACATGTGCATAATAACTATCTGTGATTATGAGTAAAAATACCTTTGTACTATGTATTTATTATTAATTCAAGTATCTGTAAACTAAAAACTAGTCATGACACAGCTTGTCATTGTCGTTGTCTACTCGCATAAGTGTGTGTGATAAGTGAGATAGTGCTGAGATAGTGCTTATATCAGCAAAGACAAGGACAATTTTCGAGGGAAAGTGTGTATGTCAGCAGATGTGTGTATTATCTCCTCACAGACATTATTTGGTTTGTTTTTTTGCCATGGCCACCAGCGCTGTATAACTTTATGGCTGTATGAAGTGTTAAACACATTCCACCCTGTCAGTTTTTTCCTCCCTGCATTCCTCACACACAAATTAACACATGCGAAGAACTACCTTTGGTTCTACCTGTCGCTCTCCCAGAATGCAACACTGGGAGCACGAGAGCGTGGGAGAGCCGTCGGCTGTGACTGACACCCGGTAATTAATCCGGGGAGAGGGAACGGCGAGGGGGAGACGGGAGCACAAATGCTCGCGCAACCTTCATACAACGGTAGCTTGGAAATCACACACACTTACAGGAAGAATCCGGAGGGAGACTCACAAAGTTTCTCCCAAAGAAAGTTGGTGAAATCTTCTTTCACACCCTCCTCTTTTCCGTTCATTTAGGGGCTAACAATTTGCTCAGAACCTCATTTCTTCCTTTCCTGTTGCTTCTCTGTCCTCTCCCACTTTTAATCTGTCTTTCTCATTTTCTTTCGCCTCCTTAAACGTGCTCCCACCATCTTTCTCTCTCTTCCTCTCCTGTCTTTCTGTCTCTTCGTATCAGTAATTGCGATCCAAGTGTTGAACAGGGCCATGTTAGAGGGCTAGCTCAATTGGCCATAGCATCAACCTCACAATCACCATCCGGCTGGGATTCATTCGACGCCCCCCTTGAGTCTTCTGCATTCATCGTGCCTCCACCTTCCTCAGCGAACAAAACTGAAGAAAAATCTGAGAAACTCATCAAGGGGCCGGCAGAAACCCCAAAATGTAGAATAGCCTCCTCCTCCTGCTTTTCACCTGAAAACAGTGGAGCTCCCATGGGTGTCTGTCCCTGGTCCTCATTACTGCCCCGCAGTGTGTGTGGGGGTGTATTTAAACTGACTTACAGTTCCTTAAGTTGAGCTGCCCGTTGTGTATTAAATTTCAACGCTGGACACTGAACAGAGTTTGAATGGATTGAACTGTATGTTTTATAAAGTTGTTTTCAATCTGTTGCCCATCATATGCACTCAGCGTTGTGAAAAACTGAAACGCATCACAAGGAAAATGTTGGTTTTCTTCAAGATCAATCATTTTTTTATTGTCTTTAAACCACTGTGCTTTTAAAAGCAATGAAACTGTCTAACAAGTCACATAGAAAGGAAACAAAGCTTTATAGGACTAGAACAAGTATTAAACCCTTTGAAACCAACTTTATTTGACATGATTAGTTCTTTGTTTCCTGCAATTTGTTGAAGAGCTTTCCATCTACTTCCCAAATGACAGGCCTCATTTTTAAAGGGATTGATATTCTAGCTTGAACAAACTAAGGACACTTCTGATAACAACCCTGAACCAGTATCTGATTTAAAATTGGTATTTCAGTGTGTTGTCCTTACTCCCAGATCTAAAGGTTCAAAAAAGCCTTCTGGCGTGTGTTTAGGCCTTTCAAAGGGTTCAAAAAAGATCCCCAATTATTTTAAAACCAATTGGGGATTTCTTTCAAAACTGGCCAGAAATCATTTTGATGTCATTAAGACGTATAAAATGGCTTTTATCATTGCTGTTTTGAAGATGCATGTGTTCACAATCAGAAAGAGATTGCACTAATTTGAACTGCATAGATATGAAGAAAAAAACAAAACAAATGATGTCCAAGGTAAGCCAGCACATGTTCACTTGCAATTCAAATAACTACAGCAGGGGAACACATTTTTATACATGACTGGAAACCTAAAATCTCCATCCATTTTTGAGCAAATGTTCCGTGAGATCTCGGTCATAGATAGTCCAATTACACCACTTTCTGTTTCTTACGGCTCCTGGATTTATTTCTGATAAATATTACTATCTTGAAGTGTGTCGATGATCAGAAAATTCAACCAACATGTTGGAAGGGAAAAGCCTTACCATCCAAGGAAGAAAAAAAAAACTGTTAACTTCTGAACAGACACTGAGAACATATGTGCACTGTTTTGTGCAGCTGCCAGTGAAATAGAAAAACAAACCCTGCCAAAGCCTGTGATAAAGCAGAGCCACAAGAAGTGCCTGGGCTAGTATAGATTCAGCAACACTGGCAACAGAAATGTGGAGTAGAAGCCAAGTACAATAGAAGTGAGTCATCAAGAGCACAGAAGCACAACCAGAAAAAAATTAACCAAAAACCACAAAACAAAAGTCACAGAGGTCTGTTCGACTATTCTTTGAAAGGCAATAAAAAAGTCATTTGTCCTGGCAGCTTCCTCAAATCAGATGATCCAACGAGTGGGAGGAAATATCTTCAGGTTGAGGGTGTCCAAACTTTTTTGACCGAGGGCCATGTTTCATATACAAGTACATTTTCGGATTTTTCTACACTTACTTGCTCGCGTCTTGAGTTTTTTTAGTTTCCTGTGTCATTTCTGCTCATCAGAAGTGCTGCACGATATCAGGTGAACATGTAATGATTTTTAGTATTGTGATAACCATTTGATTTGGAATTAATTCAAACACTAAAGTAGATGACGTTATTGTTTCTCTGCTTTTAGATTTGTTGTTACCAGTGCTCATTTTCTTGTCCTTAATTTACACCCACTTTGATTGAGTGGGGATTTTTGTTAATTACATGTGCATCTGCAGTGCCCACTATTTTTCTTTAATTTTTCTGCCTCTGACTGCATATGCAAACAATGAACATATGCAGTCAATTGACATTTCTTAAAATTAGTTGACGGAGCAATTTATGTGAATTAATAGCAAAGAATCATACTTTTCTCTCATTTAAAATTCAGCCATTTTGAATATGCAAAGCCTGAATACACGGTGCATGCAGCAATAGCTTGTCTCAGTTCTGTCAGTGTTTTGGGATATATGAATTAGACTTGTTGATGTCGCAATGACGATACATCTGGGATGTTCTCAACATTTCCTGTGATGAGCTTCATTTCTTCAAAAACGTAACTTGCTTAATCTCCTCCTAGTATTCAGACCAGAATCGATGGCCTCATTTGACTACAGTATTTTAATTTAACTGTTGTCTTTAGGTTGTTTGGTTTCTCCAATGAGAGTTTGACTGTGTTGCCACTCATCGTGGGGTGACACAACATCCAGTTTTAATCATCATCTCACATCGCCACACCATGAGCTTAAGGGGGGAAAGCGTTTTCAATTACCCAACACACAGGCATGCACACACGCATACACACACACACACACACACACACACACACACACACACACACACGTTCCCCAATTACCCGAGACGCTCTTTCCCAGCCTGACCTTCAACGAGACAAACTGGGAAATTAATTTAAGAGGCTGTTTTCTTTCTCTCCCTCGCTCTTCTTCATCTGCTTCATTCCTGACTCGAAGAGGTTTTTACGACGAAAGAGAGGGAATGAAAACAAAATGTGAACGGGGTAGAACGTGTGAGTGACAGTGGTAATTACAGAGCTTCAATATGTGGATGAGAATTACAACGAAAAAAAAAATAGTGGGGAAGGAAAACAGCAGTCGACAGACGGGGTCACAGGTCAAAGATCAAATGTTGACCGGCTGACGAGGGCGGGGCAAAGGTCGGCGAGGGAGCCGGGCTAATGTTCGGCTCCTGACTGCCGTGCTGAGGAATGTAACGGAGATGGCGGCGCGGGGTCCTATAAAATGGGAGCAGTAATGAGCTCCGACAGCTGTTGCTTGCAGCAGCGGCCGTCGTAAAACGCCGCAGTGACTAACAAGACAATGGGGACGAGACGCCTCGTCGTCCCCCCACCACTCTGTAGCTCATCCCTTAAAACAGAGGTAGTAGCGTGTAAGTGATATGCAGAAGCAATCATGAGAGAGGAAAGTCATTTTATTCTCATATATTAATCCTTGGGGCTGCACCAAGATTTAATCAAACCACAACCTCTTTAACCGCTCAACAAGTATTAAAAGCAGCGATAAAGACACAATAAAGATGCACTAATTCTGTCCTCAGAATCCCATTTTCCAAATGTAATTTGCAAAGAGTTTAAGCACTTTGTTTATCTTCAAGAATTCATAATAACTCAATTATGTGCTTTTCTTTTCATTTCCTTCCTTGATTTCCATTACAGGAGGATGGAAACCAGCGAGGCGCTCAATTGTTTTAAACAGCAGTGCACACTTTAATAAGCTCCCATCAGAAAAATATATCGACAAATCTGATTGTTTAAAGTGTAAATAATATGTAAAGCAGTTGGATCATCATAAAATATTATGTTATTTGCTGCAAACATGGTCAACACTACCAAGAAAACTACTGAGTGGGAAATAATGTGTCTTAAACGGATGTTGAGTGTACTGAAAATCTGTCTTACCGTTACATTGCAGCAATTGTAATCAGTTCTCAAAATGGTAACTTATAACTCTTACTGAATTCATTTCCAACAGCAGGCATTTAATTTAAATGTATTAAATATCTGTGTTCAAAGCAAGATTACACTTGTGTTTTTAAAACAAATGGTCATATATAGCAGGAATTTCCTCCATTTAAAGAATCGACTTATTAGTCATAAAAATGTTGTCAACTTTTTTTGAAAACATTATTGAGGTGAATATTTAGAAAGTCTAATTTCAAGCGCATGTTTTTAAAATATGTGAGGAAACCATTTTGGCCTGTGGGCCATATGTTTGAAACCCTTTGTTTATATATTGTCATGTTATTTATTAATAATGTAATGTATATTCTATATTATATAATGTAATTATGCCCATTCATTATTTTTGTTTTGCCAACTTGTATAACAAATGGGCTGAAAACACTTCAACAAATTTCTGCAATTAGCTAAATCAAGCAAACATAGAAAAAAACATGCAAATCTTTTAGCACAAACGATGAGCCCAAAATCGGAGCAATTGTTCACATTGTCCCATCGATATCAACTACCGGGGAATAATTAGTTGAGGCAGAAGGGAGGAGTTCATCTGATTCGATGAGCTGTTTCGCTGAGTGACGAATCCACAGGAACTCGACGGAACGTCGAGCCAACTATGAACTTAGCATCTTGACAGATGTTTTGCTAGTTAAAGCTGTTTTGTGACACACGCTCGCTCAAACACATCCAGAATCTTGTTATTTTCCTGGGAAAGGGGAGCGGAGGGATTTGTGTTGTGGGTGTTTTGAGTTTTCTTCAGTTCTCTCTCGGGATGTGTATGTTTCTACCAGCTCAGAGGAAAGGAAAGTAGGTCTTGAGAAATGGGGAACAGGTACTGTCCTGGCGAGGATTTTGTTAAAACACACATGAGGAGGTGAGTCAGTATAGGAAGGATTGGAAAAACCAGATTCAACAGGGTTGACTCATATAGCCAGATGGAGGAGAGTGAAGATGTCCTCTGAGGAATATAACACCGAACGCTATCCTTCATTCCTGCTTTGAGCTTCTTATATCTCTTATTGTTCGCTCTTTGGCAGCTTCACCTGTATGCAGGTAGTGAATAAGAGATGTGACAGAGAATATATCTTCACCTCCCCCTGTTTTTCCACCTTTCTTCATCACCTCCCTCTAATGTTTTATATCTATTTGTCTTTTCTATTGTTCTCGCACTCCTATGCTATTTTTTTTTTTTTTTTTTTTTTTTTTT
>OMNM01002657.1:0-11423 GCA_900302745.1 Parablennius parvicornis | reverse complement strand
TTTTTTCAAAATTAAAAAAAAAAAAAAAAAAAAAGAAGAAGAAGAGATTAGCTGGGAGGCACTTTGTGTTATCTCTCTATCTTTTAAGCGGTCCTTCAACACTCATCGCTGAGAAACAAAAGAAGATCTTTGGGATAGTAAGGACATTGTGGAAGAGGTTGTGACCGCTTCAGGTGATGAAACACAACGTTGCTGTCAGGGATTGTACGTGTGCGCTGACCAGGAAAGTGTACAGAGTTGATTGCGGGGTTGGCCAGCTGTTCATGAGCTGATGCCCCGTGTGCTAAAAGCTTGGAGGGAGAGTTAATTGAGTCCCATGCTTCACGGCCTTTGGGTCTGAGCCTCTTTAAAAGACTAAAGACGTGAACTAAGAACGGGCTACCTCATACTGTGCCACGGTTGATGAGTTTTTTCGGCCGTCAATTATTAAGCTGTCCCAGGATGACCTCCTCCTTTCCCTCCCCAAGGGCTCAGAGGCTGCCCTGGAATTCTTCGCACGACTCTGTATCCTTGTTTTTGCTTTTTTAGACATGCTCTGGCATCATCATCTGTGGTTTGGATGTTAGAGCCTGTGTTTGAAAAAGTGATGTCAACATATCTAGGCTTGTGTATAGCCACGACTGCCCTAAAGAAGGGAACAGCAGAGAGGAAAAGAGAGGTCGATATCCGAGTAAAGCTCGGGAATTTGCTTCCTATTAGGAGTGTGTGTGTGCGTGTGTGTGTGTGTGTGTGTGTGTGTGTGTGTGTGTGTGTGTGTGTGTGTGTGTGTATGTGTGTGTGTACTTTGGAGGGTATCAGCGCGTGTGCCGGAGTGTGTCTATGCACGTGTCACTTGCCGGCTATCCAAGGCTCTGTGACATTGCCTGATCTTTTCCTTGATACACAGGCCTAATCTCATATAAACAATCAGCTAAAGCTCTGCAGAGCAACAACACCTATCCACACAATAAGATTGGCTGATATTGCTTCTGACAATTAAAGCATAATTGAGAATGCTGAATTATTGATCCATCATAATTGAGTTCTCTTCATTTGATTTGTATGAGAAACTAATATGATGCACAGAAAATCCAGCAGATTTTGGATAAATTGCCAGGGAGCATTTGAGTTTAATCCAAAGATCCATAAGCATTTCTATTTGGTCTCTCCTGGCTACCAGAAAAAAAAAAAAAAAAAAAAAAACCCATAAGTTATAAGAGAGACGGGAGCTTTTCATTTACACCGCTTAAAAAATTTAAGAGAGCTGTCAGCAGATAAAATTAAAGTAAGTTAAGGAATTGGATGAGGCACATTAAGATGCGTACGTAAAATCATTCAGCACAATAAGTGCCAATTTAGTCCGCGAGTTTCATTCGCACAGCAGACAGACAGGGCATCTGTACCAAAGGCTGACAAGTGGATGCAGCTGGTGGCCTATGGCCCGAAGCATCCACATTATCACAGACGAGGGCTGTTAATGTTGGGCTGAATGGAGCCCCTTTTGAGATACAAAATAGCATTCTGATTAGAAAGCCAGGAAATACACATCTGAAGAGCCGGAAATTGTCACAATGCAGAGCCACGGCACATTTGGCACAGTCTCAAGCTGGGTATAGAGGAGTGAGATCTTAATGAAGGGATGTGCTCTATCAAACACATTGAGACTTCTCGTTTCCACTGGATGCGCTGTTCAGGTCAAAGTTTCCTTTTTTATGTATTTGCGTGACACAGAACTGCAGTAATATAGCTCTAAGTGACACTTTGATGACGCTTTTCACAAAATGCACTTTCTTATATTTTGACATGTGAAAATGTTGTCATAAATATTTATTTTACCTAAAATTTTACAATGATTTTCCCACAAAATATATTGAAAGATGTAAAATGATCTTCCATCCCAAAAAATTGTGTGATCGTATAGACTGGTCACATTGAATGAAAAGTAAAAAAATTCAAACAGTTCAGATCGCAATGATAGAAGTGTTGTAGAAATATATTTATTTCAAAAAATCTACATTGTACTTGGTTTGGCTAATGACACAAATCCACAATTATTTTCAAATTGTAAAATGAAGCAAGGAGTTTCGATTGTAACAATGCAAAGGAAGTCCACAAAAACTGAGATGCTAAGACAAAAATCAAAATACTCACTTAAGGCCACTTTTAAGCATGACCAAAAACAGATATATCCCTCTCTATGTTTACAAAAACAATCTTCAATCATCACCAGATCATTTACAAAAACAAACTTCCTTTACACGGACCCACATATACACCTGGTTACGAGCTACAATGAGCATGCCAAACCTGTAGGGGGCAGTGCAACGAGCATTCATTATATTCCACCGCCACACTTGGAAGGAGCTCCGCTTCTTTATCGGTCCAAATACACGAACTTTGCGCTGAAAAACAAAACAGAAAATCCATGAGGTTGTGTTTCTTCCAGAACTGAAATTGGCTATCGTGGCTTATAGCTGCTCGTTACACTGCCCCCTACAGGTTTGTCATGCTCATAGCAACTCGGACCAGGTGTATAAGCGGGTGCGTGTAAATTAGAATTTTGTTTGTAAAAACATAGATAGAGAAATATCAGTTTTTGTACAAACGTGGCATCAGGGCAAAGCTACAATAAGCATGACAAACCTGCAGGGGGCATTGTAACGACAAGCATTAAGTCATGATAGCCAATCAGATTAGTGGAAAAAAAAAAAACCCAACATCAGAAATTGTGAAGTTTAATCTTTTCAGGATCTTTTAAGGAATCATGGATTGTGGTGACTCATGGCTGCGTTTTGTGTAAATGCAAGGCCCAAAGGCAGAGAAATATAATTTTTTAAATACCCAGGTATATGTAAACGTGGCCATAGTTTCCAGTTGGTGGATCCACCTTCATCAGGATAAATGGGCTTGTAGCCATGTATTGTTAACTCATTGTGTTCTGACTGGTCAGGCCAGCCACAGCACCTGGAGTTGCTGTTCAACTGGAGTTTTGCAGTTCATACTGGATTCCCACATTTTTCCCACATTTTTCATTGAATTTCATAAATTTGTAGTGTGAGAATTTAATTCAATTGTCAAACTAAGTTTGAAGTGTTTACAGTAAATGTATCATTTATTATTTATGCAGGGGAAGGAGAAAAAAAAAAATAACAGTGATGACCGTCCAAGAAATGTCTTCATAGAAACTATGAACGAAATTGGAGCTCAATGCATTTTAAGTGGTATAAAACTTGAAAGTTTGATATGCTGTAAACTGAAGTAGCACCAGATTACCAAACATGGTGCTTAAACAAACAGTTTTTTCTCAAAGAAATGGAACTTGCTACAGAATATAAGAAATGACTTCCTGATGAAGGTCAGCAGCTGGGGTTCAGCCTGGAGCAGTCCAGGTAAATTAAGATTTTCCCAGTGAAGCTATTGTCATCCAAACTCTAGATAATTGTCTGATTTTTGTTTCCAGCTTTGGCCCTTGATTTCAATAAAGATTTTGAGCAACAGTCTTCTGTCTTTGTACCTGATATCTAAACGCCACAAACTAAATGTGCAATAGTTGGATTACAATTTGCACCTTCTTTGATTTTTAAAGTATTTTGTAAAGGGTTTGCACAATAAATAAAAATCAGGAGGGCTGCAGTGTTCAGGTATTGATGGTTGGATGCTGATCATAAAGCAACCTTGTGGCAGAGAGGGGTTACTCGAACGTCTGCCTCACCCGCCTGAGATAAGCAGTTTCAAAGCGGTTTGGAATGTAAACTAAAGAGAAGTGACTTGACTCAAATGAGCCAGTGATGACCCCTTTTTATTTGAAGTGTGGACCCTGCCAAAAAGCAGAAATGGTTTGAGTTGTTGACTTTGTGTCTAAATATTCATAGATCTCAATCCAACCCAGCGTCCGTGCAATGTGCTGGACAAACATGTTCTATGAAGACCTTCACCTCACAACTTAATTGTTCAAAGGATCTGCTACTGACATTTTAGTATCCTTGATCTCCTTCAGAGATCAGCTATTTTGGCAGTGGAGGCATCCTACAAAATATCAGGTGGGTTGTCACACTGGGGTTCATTGATTTGAAACTCAACATCGTCAATTCGGGTAACTGAAAGCCGACATTGCAAGGTTTAACTCGTGAATTGACAGGAACATGTCAAAATAAAAGCAAGAATTCATAATGTGTGTGCATCAATTATGATCGCAATGGCAGATCTTCTGAAGCCAATAATGTTTGGTTTAATATATTTTTATCTTTATTTCATGACACGTTGGGACATCCATCTCCCTATGACCAACCAGCACACAAATCAATTTGAAAATGGATCAAGAGCTGCTTAAACTAAAATGATGCACAATGCTCTTGATGATGCCATTTACACTTCCACAAATGCCTTTCACTAACTGGTTCAAATATGATGTGTACATATCACAATATGATAAGCATAATTATTTCAACACAACAAATAGATATTCCAAACTTCAGTATGACAATAACGATGTTAAGATACCAGCAAAAAGTTTCAGCGAATGTGCCTCATGTGTAAAAAGACATGGATTGTTGTTGTGACATTAATGCTATGCAGCATAGGGGGTGGAGTACAGATAACCATCCATCTGATTCTCACAGCACTGGCTAAAGGTAAGATCTAGAGTCAACAACCTTTTTGAAACTGAGAGCTACTGTCATTGTATGCAGAAGGATTACTTCTTACAAATTCGCTGAATGAGTGGAGTTCTTAGTATTGGCTTTTCGTTTTTAGTTTTTTTTCCCCCATCAACATCACATGTTCTCGTCGGGCCCTCGCCGGTTTCCAGGCAGTCAACTCTTGTTCTTGAGCTTTGAGTCTCAAACTGGTGCGTGCACGTCCAGAGTTATTTGCAATCTCCTTCAAGTTGTATGTGGATCAAAGCTAAATATTATGAACATTTTATATTTTGAGATGCTAGAAAATAATGCAGCTTTGTCATCCTCCTTCAGAGAACCCTTCCGCGCACCCGTCTGCATCCACATCCACACACAGGGTGAGCTTATATGCACAATTTCAGAAACAGGAGTAACTGGAGGTGGCCAATGATGACAGAGGCTGAAACAGAGTGACCTCCCCTGTCTCTGGGACTCTTTCAGGTTATATAAATTAGGCCAGTAGGTTGATGATGAGTTAGTTTGGCTAAAATATCAGTTCACCCACCTTCACCTTCAATCATCCCCCTAAAAAATAATCCAGATAAATGTGTCGTGATCTGAAACAGATGAAGATTTAAATCAGACACAAATGCAAACAAGACAGTAGGACAGTACAAAGAATATTTTTGGTAGTTTCACAAGCAGATCGTGTGATATGACCTACAATTTGACTCATTTAGGTTTCAGTTCATCACATTGTTTTGATATTTTTTGCCTACTGTTTTGACCGTACTAGTAAACAACTTGGAATATTGAAAACATGCAATTAATGTATTGCCTATCCCTTGTATTTGGTGGAGAAACAACTGATGGCTTCAATGTTTCGAAATTGTCTTTCTACAATGTTCTGCGCCTTATTCAGATGACTTTAAGTGCTTGTCATAATGTCACTGCTCTGTACAGTGTGGCCATGGATGCAAACAATTGACAATAAAAAAGAAAATCCAAATATTTAGAGTAAACATGTCTTCTGGTGCTAATCTGCGATTTCCGCTACTGAAGGTCCACGTTGTGGTGGGAAATAAAGAGCTTAACATTTTCTCAAGTGGTAGTCAATGTAAAAAGTCTGATAGCCACTGTTACTAAATTATATGAAAAATGATGTTGAATGTAGCACAACTGCACAGAAGGAATTGCTTTAGTGGCAAGAAATACGGAACTTGTTACAGACAGAAGATACAAGTACATCAACATATAACGTTGAATTTACTGGTGTTTTGTCGAATTCAGGCGGCACACACTCAAGTCTCTCATTCAAGAAAGCCACCTTCCATCAGGATGAATGAGCTTGCAGCTGTGTATTGTTAACTCGTTGTGTTCTGATTGGTCAGGGTGGACCACCGCGGCTTTTTAAAAAACCTCTTACATGGTGAGACTACCTTGAGAGTTGCTCTTAGAATAAGATGGCTGCTTATGTCACTGCAGGGTAAGTGTCAAGGTGTGCGATTGCTGGTTTCTGTTGTGAACAGTTTTTTTTTTTTAAATGCGTTTCTCCTGTTTGTGTATAGAATTTACTTCATCTTGATGCTGAGTACTACTTATAGCTACCCTACCAAGAAAGGTGAGATGCCTTTGACTCAAACTTCTATGTTATGAACCTGCACTAATTTTTTTAAATCTTGCTTCTGACTTTCAAGATGGGGGTTCTGATATAAACCCTGGCTCTGGTGCTCCACAAGGACCAACCTACTCTCAGGCTGGTGTTGGACGTGGACCTGTCAGTTCATTTGGAACCAATGCTGGTACTGCTTCTGTGTATCCAGGAAATGTAGGCCGCTATCCTTCGGGTGCAGTTTTGCCAAATGCAGGACCAGCTGCAACCCAAGGTAGCTAATGCTAAAGCGTGTAGGCCTTTAGAGCCTTCTATGTTGTCTGCTTCATGCGTAACCACTTTTATCCTGTGTCTATAGAGGTCGAGTGGCTCAAAGAACCACCTAGTCCCCTTTCTGATGGGGATGGATCTCAAGCAGCCCCTGGCCTTCCTGGAGGGATGGTGGCCGGAAGAGTCGGAGCTGGAGGGGTGGGAGCAGGCAGCTCTCTCCCCCACAGCCATGACTCTGAACCTGCAGGGCCTTCTGCACAGTACCAGCCGGGTGAATTGTCCCACATGCAGAACATCTTTGAACATGGCAACTATGACACTGAAACGGAAACCCAGGGTGCCCCATCTCACCCGACTGCCGGTGGGCCTCTTCCTGGACCCGTCATCCTGGATGCTGCCGGCGGTCTCTCCCTGCCCAGCCCTGACTACTACACTGTGTATCCTTACTATGACTTCTTGTTCCTCACTGGCCAGTATCCTCCAGGCACGGTGTCTCACCTCAGCAGCAATTTTGAACAGGGGAAGGACTTCTGGCATGATACTCACTACAACAAGTATTATCTTCCCGCTGACGGCGATGGTCAACAAGCCAAGAGCTTTCCCACTGTGAAGCAGTATACTGGGGTTTGGCCTTGAGCTGCCCAATAGGTAAATGACTCTTTATAGGAATTTTACACTTGACACTATCAATCGGAGGTCCTGTTCCTTTCAGGATGCAGTTGATGTAAATAAAGACTTAAAGAAAAAACACAAGTGTTTTGTGGAAAAATTCCTGCTTGGTAATGTGTGCAATAAGGTGGTTGCAGCTGGGTGCTGAATGCAAAAAAAATGTCTGAAGGCTGGACATGGTTTAATCTCAAATATTGTGAGTATTTAAATGAAAGCTTTAACACTTCAATTTTACTGAGACTTGTCTAAAAATGGAACTAAATGAATAATTCTGTCTCCAAGGTTGTGCTTTAATACAATCATTGAAAAATATTTACACCTACTCCTTAGTTGTCCCAAGCGCTCGTTCTGTGGCCGAGAAAGGTGACTTGTATCTGTGAAACTTCTAGTTCTACAAACTGCTGCTAAATAGTGCCTGTGCTTTAGAGGATTCTGCACACAGGTTATGGCAATGCAACTTCTAAGAGGTCAATGTTGTCCTGGGGGGGGGAAATATCAGAACACCTCAGTGTGCCTGTCACACTATTGTGATGGGTAAAAGCTCAAACTTGATTTTCCTACATATTCATGCATATGGGACAACTGCTATATTTGTGTAGATCTTGTACTTAAAAACTCCACTCTGCACTGATTGCCCAACCCATCATTTTAGTACCATGGACTATTCTCGATACATTTCATGTGTCCGCAAATCTCATTAAAATCACCTGCATTGGTGCACGCCACCTGTCTGGCCTACATTGTATTTACTATGCTAGTGCTGCCAAAAAATTCCTATCACGTTACTTCATGGTGTTGGGAAATGTAACAAAGTATATCTAATTTGGATCTGACTTGCATCTTCACCAGTCATTTCAACCTTAGAATTCACTGCACCATGCAAGTACATCTCAACCCACCACTAACATCTTGTCTATTGTAAATAATTGGTCTTGAGGGTGAACAAATAAACTTTGCTTTACTACTGGTATTCTAAATTTTATTTTGCATTGATTTTTCTGAGTCAACTGAAGCACTCTTTTACCTGAAAACATCTTAAAATGTATTTTAGTTCTGAAATTAAATGAGCTGCAATGATCTCAAACATTTCAATCACTATACAAAACATTCATGTACATCTTTTTAATGTAAATCATGTTTTAGTCCAGTTTGACCCAAACTCCAGTTATATGTACAATGATTCGCGCACCAGAAAATAAGCGTACTTGCAAAATTTAAAAAGGCAAAAAGCACATATATGAACCGCGCTAGACTATAAGCCACAGGTGCACAGTGCTGTGTGCAGGCAGCAGCGGCCGTCGTGTGTGTGCGAACAGCGGCGTCGCATGTGTGAGTGTGCAAGCACAGCGGCCGTCGCGCGTGTGTGTAGTTTTACGCACCATTCACGGCCTTCATGAAGAGCAGACATATCACTGTTAGGGCAGGTTTTGGAGAAGCAGAGGGGCTGAAAACAGCGTGGATCTACATGCGGAAGTCGAAGGTGGCCGCATGAGGCCCATTACCTTAAAACACACATATAAGGCGCACCTTATTATAAACCACAGGGATCAGAGCCTTGAAAAAAAGCCGCGCTTATAGTCTGGCAATTACGGTAGTTTGTTGTGCTGCAAAAGCAAAAATGTTTTATATTTAATGATGAAACAATCTGTTTCTCAACAAATATGAACGGTATGATTTTGTTGACTGTCAATCTGTCAAGGCTATTATTTCCTGAACTGAAGGAATTCTGTCAACATTCAAAGAAAAACCAAAGAGATGAAATCGTAAAAGCATTGCTTACTGCATTCTAGTGAACAAATTACTGACAAATATATATATAAAAAACGTATTAATCTTGAGTGTTACTTTGATAATTATCAGTGTCTTATATTGGTTGCATTTAGTAGCAATGCCAATAAAGTATTCACCTTTTGTATATGCTTTTAGCTGATTCAATTGTATTATTTAACATGTGTAACCACCACGTCGTCATAGATGATATTTCAAGCTTATAGCCTGGTCCAATCCATATGTTCAACTGGAAAAAAAAAAAATACAACTATTCAGAAAAGTGTCATTGAAGACATCAAACATGAACAGAAACAAGTTTTCCTGAATCTTGCCTCACATCCTACTAAATAGTGCACTTTTCACCATGAAGGATTATTTTTTCTTTGAGTGAGGCGTTAAACTCTCCCTTGCTTTGATGTTCGATGTCTGGTGCTTGTGTCGTCAAATCTGCATAACTTAAAGAAACGCAAACAGGAGAAAACCTTGAATGTCTACAGTTGTTTTACCACCGAGCCTTGAGGCAATATTATTGTAAACAAGTGTTTATGTAATTTCTTTACAGACAGAAACTGCCAGGTTTACTTAATGGTTTAAATAAAAGTTGACAGCAGAAGCACTGCTACCGCGCAGGCTCATCACGACCGACGTAAGTAGTTCTTCTGCACACATGTGAGTAGGTGGTCAATAACAATGGAACAATGTTATAGGTGATGGTGACCCTGAATAGCAACTTATCTGTCTGTCCATACGAATGTCCGTGTACTCCCACTCTTTGTAGAGTATTGTTCTCTGCAGGCATCAGAATCAGCATGTGTCTGTGGTTTCATTAGAAAAACAAATGGCACCCACCAGTGGCCCAACATGAGCGTTATATCGTTTTCAGCATTTCTGCCATTTGCATGTAAACTGTGTTTACTGAATATAAAACACAAACATGGTGCATTTTCATTTGAAACATTGTGTAACCCTAAGGCCCTGTCCACACGAACCAAAATGATCATTTTTCTCAAGCAAAAAACTCCGTCTACACATCACTATGAACTCGGGTCAACATACCTAAAGGCATGTAATACATATGCTAGGACTTTAGGGTCCCTGTGAGTCACCAAAAAACAGAACATAGAAAAAATAGATGTGGACTCCAGCTCATAGAGTTCTTTATAACTCTTGAGTTTCATGGTTCTATGCTCCTGCTCCTTCCCTGAAGCCATTTGGTCAGTTAGAACCTACAGACACTGCTATTGTGCATGTTGGAAATCAAACGTTTTGCTCACTCATCACAGTGGGTTGGATTAGGCTTGTCCAAAAGGTATATGATATAAGTTATCAGAATGAACCATCCTGTAAACACTTTTTCCATCGCATCTCTTTAAAGCAATTCTCTAGCTGTAGAATTGAACACCGATGTAACCGTGTAAAACCGTGTTTGTAGAAGACTTTCTACCAACCTGAAATGCTTTATTTCCTGTCGTTTGTGCCCTTAGATGTTGACTGGGTCAAATCACCACCAAACCCTATTTCTGATGTGAATGGAGGAATCTGGACTGCAGGTACCAGAGGAGTGGTAGCAGGCAGCTCTCTACCCTCACAGCTGTGACCCTTGACCCTTCTGTGCAGTACCAGCCAGGTGAGTCATCCCATATGCAAAACACCTTTGAATATGGCAACCCCGACATTGAAACGGAAACCCAATGTATGAATTGAAGTTCACTGTGAACTCAATTGACTTCAATAAAAACAATAATAGTAGACGGTTGTATTTTCAGGCTTATTGCACTTGATGGGTTTGAGTTTATATCCTCTAGTCTTTTTCAGTTTCCACTTGACAGTTAGGTCTAGAAAACTAATTTTTGCAACTGCACTTCCAAAAGGTGAAGTATTGTTTCCACTTGCATAGAGAAGCCTTAACAATAATCCGAAAATGTTCATGATCAAGCGTCTTGTTTCTCATGTGTCGTCTGTATAAGTGACATACAATTCTTCCCCTTATGCAAAACTTTTTTTTCTGAGATGCATTTATATAAAAGGCATGCTTCTTTCATTGCCTCAACCTTAAAAAAGCTTTTACCATTTCACTCTCCATATATTCCTCCTTCTAACTGCTTTTATTTTGTGGGGGTGAAATGTTCCCCTCTAATAGGGATTATTTGCCAGCAGAGTAACCATAGAGCGGAGTTGCCAACTCTTTTTCATCCGTCGTGAAACTCCTTCAGTTGTCATACCTGGGTTCATTCTACTGTAATAGCTGTTGGGCTCTGTACTGCCAGAAGCTCTTACTATAAAAGGATTGTGTATTTTAAGCCCCCTAATTCTTAAACTCTCCTCAATTTTTTTTTCTTATTACAAATAATATTGTGGAAAATGTTTACACCAGTCCATTTTGTTACAAACCCAGCCCTGGTGGTGCCCAGTTCCAATTGTTTAGGGGATTTATGTGCAGTGCACTACAACCTTAATGGTTCTGGTCAGGGTTTCAGTTTTTGTAAAAATGTCTTTTGTAATTCAAG
>OMNM01002656.1:0-10459 GCA_900302745.1 Parablennius parvicornis | reverse complement strand
TTATTAATTTTTTTTTTTTTGGTTTTTTTTTTTTTTTTTTTTTTAATTTGTACGAGTTTGATGACTAAATCTTCATTTTGATCCAATAATCTGCCTTATTAACCTTAGAGGAGCTTCTATTGAGCGTTGCAGTCTCAAATAACAACGTGCAACAATAAAGAAACTTCTATGTAGTAGTTCCGAACAATGGCGAGACTTGAGGGACATTTGATACTCATTCAGAAGTATTTCCTCACGGCTGCAGTCTGCAGCTCGCAGCGCTGAACCTCCACAGAAGTGGAAAGAAGGCCATTGTGCCAGTGTTTTTTTCTCTCAGGGTTCCCACTTTCTGGTGAAAGCGGTCCTGTGTGAAGCACGCAGTCGGAGCTGTCCATTAAGTGGTGCTGAAATCTATTTCAGCCCAGCACGCTTTTTTCTCTTGATGGTGTCTGGATCAGTATCGGGGAGCTGTCCTCTTCGCCCCGGTGCTGAAATCCGTGCACGCATGCCGGCTTTTTAGCGGGGCTTTAAAACCCGTGCTCGTGTTTCTTGCTGTAGCAGGAAGTGTTCGGCCTTGAAGTATTGATGTGCTGCTGAATGAACCCCCCTCCTCCAACGTGCATGAACTATAGTCTTATTTAGCAAAGTTGCATAGATTGCTTTGCCTCAAAATAACCTAAAAAAATGTGCTTTCTGTGAGTCATTCCTGCTGTTACTTTCTCTTTTTTCTTTCTTCGGATGGGCTCAGAGATAATTTGAAAGCGCCATTCGCAGTCAGATCACTTTTCGGAGCGCATTATGTGAGGCCACATTCAAAGCACCGACTTAAAGCAATTCCCAGCCAAAGCTCGGTTAATGCGTTAGGCAGCCATTGTCGTAATGACAATGGAGCCTTTTGAAAACAAGATGATGTCCATGCAGCACATGTTAAGAATCTGTCCTCAGCATTTATTTGCTCTGTGGGAGAAACCGTGAAGTCAGAGGAAAACTCCAATAATGTCGATCACAATGCCTTCCCCTCACAACGAGGCTTCTTCTGCTTTGATGTCCATTTCAATGAATTATTGCGTTTCTAAGGATGTTTTGTTGTTTCATTTTTAAGGCTACTCAGCCTAACAAATATTGTGGAACTAATATTTAAAAGAATTAGAGGATAATATTTTTATTTGATTTAAGTTGGTTTACATGACATTTACTTTAGCAGTCATTCATATAAAAACATTACAAATTATTATTATTTTTTTTTTTTTTAAATGAAGAAGATGTAAATAAAAATAACATTGACGGTTCACATGGTAGTGTACGGCTGCTTTAATTGTGGGCCCATTCTTTTGCATTGTGATTTGTTTAACATGATGAAATCTTTATTTTATACGATATAGATGTGGGGTGTCAAACACATTCATGTTCAGGGGCCACATACAGCCCAGTGGGACAAACCAGTGAAACAGTGCCACAATAAGCTTCAAATTTACACTTTAAAATGACCCTTTGTTGTGATGCAGCTGAAGACAATGTATATATTGTTACAAAACCAAACAACTACTGTGGAAAACGACTACCATCTCAACATAATACCAAGTTTGATGAAATCTAGTGGAGCAAAATGTAGTGAAATGTCAACAAATATTCTCTCAGAGCTGTTGTATGTAAGATTTTACAAATTCACCCGGACAGCATGCCTTTGAGGCTAGTTTGATGGCAACATCATTGATATCTCAGCTTGGGTCTTTTGTTATGTTGTGTTCACTACTCTGAAGAAATTTGTCCCAAAAATAAATAAAAATTCAACTGGACCAAATTGGAGCTTCTTGTAGGCCAGTTTTTTGCCCACAGACCTAATGTTTGACACTATTGATATTGGCCCAAATCTGACAAGTTTAAAACAACCTCAAAGTAATGTGGATATTTCATCAAAGTTTACTTTTGCAGGGGAGCAGTGATTGGTCATTGTAACAACTAATAATGACAGAATTTTGTCCTTTTCTTCGATGTAATATAGACGATAATGTAATCTTGAATTATCATAATGAAATCCTGTCAATAATGTAATGAGTTATTACTTAAGTGACATTGCAGTCAACAACATCCTATCAAAATGTAATCAATCTAGCCAATATTGTGATAATACTATATGAATAGGTAGTGGTTATATTCCTTCAGTGAAATTACAAAGCCTGCCATAATTTTTCTACTCTGCCTTTAAAAACTATTTTTAAAACATTATTGGATTTATTACATTCAGGGTGGCCAAAATGATCAAGTCTTTGGTTGTAATAGTCAGTGTTTTTTCTTTGCTTCTGAGCAAATGTGTGTGTATATTTTCATGAGTTTGCCCCATGATGGACTCTCCTTGGTTTTCTCTGCTGTTTGCTCAATAAAACCTGAGAGACGCTCCGGCATCTCCAACCCTGAGTTTGACTAAGGAGATATTAAAGATGGATGGGTGTGGAGTTTTGATGCTGTTGCATTTTTGTTACATCACTTTATTGATTGGATTTGACCCGATGTGTGATAACCATACTGGGGTGTCGCAGTGCAGAAGCGAGCGACCACTGTGACTAACTCACAATGTATGTTCACGTATTGTTACATTAAACTCACCTATCGTGTGTCTCGTGCATAGCACAGGATGATCATCTCTTCCGAGCTCAAAAGTCAACATGAAGCTCCATGGAGGGAGCTGATTGGCCTCCGGCTCCGTTCTCCAGCAGGCGGGACTGCTCACAGCGAGTATGCTAATGACGGACGAGGCTGAAAACTAATTCAGAAGCACAGACGTGCTCATCGGCCCCCGATGCTGGAGACCCGGGCGCGGAGCTGGAATCTGGCTCTGTTGACATTTCACGGCTGAGTGGCGTGACGGCTGATGAGTCACACCTGGCATAAAGCAGCGTAGCCCGACCAGGAGCAGAACTGCATCCCGATGCATCCCCGCTCCGGCTGGATGGACGGGTCCGAGCCGTACTTATGTAAAACCACACGCAGGCCACTCACCGGAAAGAGGGAGCAGGAGCGGAGACATGGAAAAGCAATTACTTTTTCCAATATTCCGACGCTCGCCGTCATGTATCGGACAAATAGGGGTGGAAAAATTGAGGCGCTCCTTCCCTGCTACCCTCCACCTGCCGGGAGTGTGGGAGTGTGAGTCTCAGACCTGCAGTGAGTGTCACTGCTGGAGTAATCACTTAGCCACGCTGTCCACAACCTTTCTCTCGCCTGATATCCGTCTGATTTTCTCAGCAGGCCTCTTCCATCATAGACTCCTCCAGATTTAAAGAATGGACACAAAATCCCACAAGAAAACAGATGGGAGAGACCTGGAGCATCTCTGACGTCTTTTGACTGAATAGCAAACCTTCTGAGAATGACTTTCATGTAATATATTGATATTTAACAATGAAGTTATTACAATACATCATCATCTTCTACACCGGTTTAATTCAGGGTCACATGCTGGAGCCAATTTTATAACAACAGATGATTTTGAAGTGCAAGGTAAAACTAGGATGTTGTAAATACAAACCCATCCATGCACAGGGAGAACATGTAAACTCTGCGTAGAAGTGTCCCCAAGCTTGTGATTGAGCCAGAAATATTCTCACAGTCAGACGAGAAGACAGCCTGGAGCTGCTACCATGACAACACAAACAGAAAATGCTTTGCTATCAGACTGCAATTGATCTAATCGTTTGGGTTAGTAGTAACAGAACCCGGAGTCTAGCTAGTATTT
The DNA here is from genome assembly GCA_900302745.1 of Parablennius parvicornis. Taxonomy (NCBI): domain Eukaryota; kingdom Metazoa; phylum Chordata; class Actinopteri; order Blenniiformes; family Blenniidae; genus Parablennius; species Parablennius parvicornis. The sequence goes on along the minus strand of OMNM01002656.1, from coordinate 6,747 downwards.
TGAGAATTTACAAATTACTTTTAAGTGAACTTTTTATTTGTGCATGTGTGTGTGTACCACAAGCTCTGCTATCTTACTCAAACTACTTTGTACTTAATGCAAGTGTTAGCACCAGCAACCAAGATAAAATATCCCTCCAGAGGCACACAACTTGTTTTTTTACGCCTGCTAAGGACGTAATAAAATCATCTGCATATATTTATCTATTTTTATTTATCTGTTTGCAAGATTACGTTACAACTACTGCACAGACTTTGGCGAAATTTTCACCACAGACAGATATTAGACCATGGAAGATTCCATTGAGATTTGCAGGCGATCCGGATCTATTTTATGGGCTTTTAAGGATTACATCGAAACTACATTAACCTTTGGTGGATGTCAGAAATCTCTAATTGTTGCTCTTGTTATTGATAAGTTAAAGTACAAATCATTCAATGCTTGGACATGTGAAAACGCAAAGTATTTGCATTTTCATTTAAGAATAGTTTCACATTTACACCAAGTTGGATTGTTATTATGATAACCGTGAACTATAAAACTTCCAAGTTCCAGGAGAATATGGACCGAGTGTCATGACACATTGTTATCGTCCATCTCCTGAGCATGTGCAGTAGAACTATTTACTGGTGCACATGCTCAGTAGCAGCCTTTCATGAAAGTTGTATTGTCCTTCGTTTAACAGAGACGTAGTTGGAGCTATTTCAGAAGCTCCGAGCACTGTTGTCGTGTAAGCAGGTCCTCAAAACACAACAAAAGCTTTCCATTTACCCTTGAAAACATTGTGTAAACAGAGCGGGCAGATCGGAGAGTGAGTGGGTGAGTTGATGTGAAGGACGTCTGCAACACTGACATGTTTCAAAACTGCCTCCGCCAACATCTCCATGGCACCACTTTTCATTTTGTTTGTGCTCAACACTCGTTTTAATCACTCCGTGGTGAGTGATTCAAACTCAAATGTCACTCGCTGTGTTATTCCTAGTTGATAACCCACAAAAGTCACAAAAACCATGAGTGCATCTATTTGCTTGAGCATGCAATTTGACGTACTTCAGCAGGTTCTTAGTAATTAAGGTTTCAGCTCCAGGATGCGACCTCCGAACACGCTCGGAGTGGATGGGGTGAAATCTCACTCCCTCCTGATTAGTCTTAAGTCTTCCTCGTCTCCTGCGCCTCTCCGTAGTATCTAATCTAAGCATGTCGTGGGGAGTTATCGCTCTGCACAACTTCTGTCTCCGAGCCGTTCCATTACACTCGACTATTCCACACGCCAGGGGAGTGACTGCATTGTAAAAGGCTTTGATGTAGGAATTAAAGTAACACTGATCGATGGCTTTGGTCATATACAATGACAGGATATGTTCTGGGAGAGTGGAGTCGGCTATAACTCAGAAAATACCATTTTTAAGATTCCATTTTCTCTACAAATGGGTGTGTTGGGACACATTTTGCGGATGTGGGCGTGTGCCTGCATAAACTCCGAGCCAACAAGGGAGCGTATATTCTACATATGGAGGCAGGCACTGAAACAAACACATGGTATACTCGATTTGAATAATGAGACACTTAGTGAGCTCAAGTTTTTATGGCTTTTTGTCCCCTTTTCTCTAAACTTGCTGCACTTTTATTCTCCCTGTGTGCGATTCTCCAACTTTCAGAAAAAGACTTGATCAAAAACACACCAGACTTCTCTGTAATGTGCACAATCGCTCTCATTTTCTGTGGCGTTAACAGGGATTTAATGCTTTACTTCTCCAAATATCTCAATTAAAAAACGCTGTGCCTCCTCAAGAAAGCAACTGTTTGCATAAAGTAAACTTACAAAGGAAAAAAAAGAAAAGAAAGACTTTGCTTTGGTTGATGCTTCTAAAATTAAATTGAGGAAAGAAAACAGAAATTCAATCTGTGCCACACTTTTGGGTAGATTTTTTACACCGGCAGTCCTTACTTTGCAGGCACTTAATCCTCTCACTCTGAAGCCACGACTATTTCTTTGCTTATTCTTATCCGGTTTTTTCATCTTCTTGCCTATGGAGGCTATTTTGAATGTTTGCACGTAGAAACCTGTCGAGTCGAGCCTCCTGCTCACATCACAGCTGAAGAAACTAAGCGCAAAATGGGTTGAGCTACTGTTGAAGACGTCTATATTTCTACATTTCCCAATCAAATATTGAAGTATTGACCTTCAGTCTTTAATACCTGGCTTTCAATCCCAGGAAGAGCATCTGGTGTTAAAACAAGCCAATTCTGCCATGACTCAGGGCCTGTTTACACAACAACCTTAAAAGTGAAATGCATCTTTTCTGTGTTTTTGCTTCAGAAAGGCTTCACGTTTACATAGCAACAGTTTGAAAAGAATCTCAAGTTACAGCGAGGCGGCAGACACGGTGGAAACTATGTAGTAAAGCATGCCAGGCTGCGAGTTTGTGCAGTTGGTTGTTTTTGTTATGAAACCACATACATAAGCCTACATATAACAATACATTATAAACATTGGCAATGAGAGTGCAAGGACAGATGCCCAAGTTGGATTGTTATCACAGTAACTGTCAAAATAAAACTAGCAAGTCCAGGAGAATATGGACTGGGAGTCATGACACTCTGGAGGAAACATTGTTCTGATTGTCCATCTACTTTCGCATGTTTAGAACAAATATTTGCTATGGTTTTGGTGTGCATAAACAGTAGCAGTCTTTTTGTAAAGTTGCATTTTAGTCAGAGGTCAGAGTGTTTTGTAGTGTAAACGGACAAAAAAAAAAAATGCTGGAAAAGTTTTTTTTTACCGAAAAACTTTGTCGCGTAACCACGTCCTTAGAAACCTCAAAAGCACATTCCACATCCCCATCCCACAAATGCATGTGTTATTTTGGCGCCAAGCTCAACAGAATGGCACTGATAACACAAAAGAACTTCTCCTTCCAAAACACATCTCCTTACTTTTTGTGCATGTTTCTGGATGTCAGACAGAAAATCCGCAGGGTTAATTGGAGAGGCTTTCTCAACAATAGCAATTATTTTCATGCGTATAATCACCATCCAGTGATCATGATCCTGTTTGGAGCAATTACGGAGCTATAATCACCACCAAAACAATACATCAGAGATAGTATTTTAAGTTCACGCCGAGTATCGACTGCACCGAGGTTTTAATTAGGCGGAAGCGCTTCCAGTTCGTCAGGTTGGCTGCTGGCTCGCTATTGGCAGTGAATTGATGAAGCCGGAGCGGACGGCCTGGCACCGTCACTCACTTCATTCCTAACTTTCCAGGATTGTGTGTTTAAGCAGCGCCGCCCCCGGGAGCATTCATCACTACCACCTCTTGTCCATTCGTCAACATCACAGACACCGGGTTTGTGCTCGGCCACACCGAGCCAGTTATTGTGTTCTTGACTGCAGCGGCCCGATCGCACGGCATCCGTCACCGGCCAATAGGGCTTTGGCCGAAAGTGGCCGTCATTAGTTTGGAGCTGATTGATTGGGTGTTGAGAAGTTGTTTCAGTTTCATACATCATTCTCTGGATGGTGAATGCCGGCTGAGCTGCAGCAGAGAGAGGGGAAAAAAAAAAAAAAAAAAAAAAGCTGCTAATGTGGTTTGGAGCCACAAGTGAACGGTGATATGAACACCGGGTGGCTGTCGCTCTTTTTCATTTGTCAACACAACCATTCAATTTTCGATTTGTGCAGCTGGAATACAAATGCAGAGAGTGAGGTCATTTGAAATGTTGTATTTTTAAATATACACCAACAATCAAGAATATCAATTAACGTGTTTTTTTTTTTGTGGTCGGTTTCAGAGCCTTGCTCATTAGTTAAATGTCTCCAGAAGTATTTGATGGATTGCCTTGACATTTCCTACACTTATTTATGCATTCATCTGTTGCCGTTATGCTTTCTTGTATCATTTATGACACTATACAGCTATTAACCAAGGTCAACAGCCATCAACTGCTCCGTGCCTCCATCCATCTTCCTGCACCAGCTTCTTTCAACTCAGGGTCACGAAGCTGGCGCTCATTGATACGATGGACAAAAGGGCAGAGCCCTGGAAGAGGTGGCTGGTCCATCACAGGGAAGAACGCAATCCAGCACGTACACACAGTTACCAAACAGAGCGTTTACATAACCAGCGCGTCTTTTGAGATTTTACTCCTAAAAATGTGGGATGTCAAAATCCGTTCAGACAAACATGCAAACTCCACACAGGAAGGCAGAGACCTCGGAATCAAACATGGATCCCTCATCATGAGGCAACATGACATGGTTCCATAGCTAACAACTGTTCAGGGATTTGATGTTTGATAGCCAAAACAATTTGATTCACAAAATAGGGATTTAATGATATCAGTGATGATTTAGTCGAGTACAGTGATAATGATACAACTTTATTTTAGCTGGGTTTTGACTGGTCATTTCAAAGTGAAAAATAAAAACATCCATAGCATTTTGAGTGTCTGTTTACATGACATCAGTGCTTGGAGACACTGAAAACACTGTTTTGTCAAAACATCTACCGGGTGGAACCTTTTGAAAACATTCGATTTCCATGGAAATCAGGGGAAATTACTGCACCATGGCCATAGTCACTGCACCTGCTCAGGAGGGAGACAATAACAACAATGGCGGCCTGCAGAGTGTCATGACTCCCAGTTCATATTCTCCTGGACTTGGTAGTTTTATAGTTGACAGTCACCGTAATAACAATCTAACTTGGTCGTTTGTCCACTAAAATGTCTGTATAAGAATACAGTGTTAACGTTTACTGGCTGAGCCCCTGGGAAATATTCCTGGATCAGTGGGCGGAATAAACTAAAATCATAATTTTTGGGGGCGTTATTTCAAAATTGTATCTGTTTCCCATACTTTTGTTGTCATAAAATCATAAATAATTATCCCATTTGCACAATTAAAACAGCAAAATAGACCTCAACCCCACGGTGGCACAGTGGTTAAGGCTCACGCCTCACAGCGAGAAAGTTCGAATCCAGCTGGGGGCCTTTCTGTGTGGAATTTGCATGTTATCCCCTTGTATGCTTGGGTTTTCTCTAGGTACTCCGGTTTCCTCCCACAGTCCGCAAAAACATTTACCCTCTGTCCCCAGCTTCCCCCTGAGCGCTGCTCGTGTGGCTGCCTCTGAGGGGTCATTCAGTTCTAATTGCCCCAAGGGGATAAATTCAGTTAACAAAACAAATAAACAAAAACAAAAAATAAAAAAACAAAAACGTATCATAATATGTACTGAGTGTCAATTGGTCATAAAACAATGATTTCAAAGTCTCAATCCAGTGTTAGTGATGATGTGACTCTGTAGCAGCGTTGGGGAACAATGGGGGCTTGCTGCCACCTGGTGGAGTCACATCATGTGACAACTGGACAATGGAACAATGGAAATCGGCTTTTCTAACCAAATATATTCCGTACAAACCTCTAACCCCCGCGAGGACGCTCTCCACCCAAATAGAAAGCCAACGGTGAATCATACCACCCCGTGCCTCCCTTTCCCCATAACGCAACCCGTGACCAAGAAAATTCTATAATGGCCGCTACCGTATTAATATATAGCTAATGTGATATTCTCTGCACATGTGTGTTTGGTTTCATTACAAAAACAAACTAGAACTACACTCGGTAGAACACAGACCTTCACCAACGAAACATTTGTTTGTGGAACCAGATTAGCGTTGGTAGCATGTTAGCCATTAGTTCATATCGATGCTAACTAGGTAGGTCAGGTAGCAACGTCACTGTCTGAAACACTGAGCATCGAGCGTCTCCATGGCAACAGACACTGATCTTCTTGGATCTCCTCTATGAGTTGCCTCTCTCAACCGCTTTGTATTGGAATTTTTTTTTGGAGTTTTTGGGAATTTTTTCAGAAACGGTTAGCCTTTACTGTCCCTATATCTAACTGATTGGTCCTTGGATAGGAACAAATCATCCCTGAAAATGTCCTGCAATTTGGGTGTGTAGTTATTGGGAAAATGTAGTATAATACATACATACATACATACAAACCAAAAAATTAATACAAACAAAAACATAATCTTCTCAGCGAACTTCTTTGGTCACCTAACTTTCGTTGGTGAAGGCAATAATAGCACCCACTCCTGACCCAACATGCAAACTTCATCATTTTCATAATTTCAGCCATTTCCGCGCAAAATCGCGTCTTTGTCAAACCTTGCTGTGTAAACATGAAACGATGCGTTTTGGCTTGAAATGTCGTGTAAACAAGGCCTGTTGGCTGGATTATTTGCGGCTGCATCAAAACAGACGGCAAAAGTGTGCACATGTATTCCAGGTTCATTAACAGTGAAGATGTAGCCATTAACTTAATGTAGCGCAGTGCCAGAACACAACCTCAGCGCGCTGCGAGCCAAGCCGGGGAGTCTTTTCCACTACTGGAAGATATCGCTGTTGCCTCTATTCAGCTCTCACTTTCCTCCATTCTGTTGGCACTCGAGTGACTCCCATCCACATTTACAAAACAGAGAAAGCCTTTTTTCTTTAGAGACTATTCAATGTTGCTATGTGAATGTAGATTTTTTTAAAAAAAAGGAATTTCTAAAGGCTCTTTGGTTGAAAGTACATTACAAAACAACAGTTTGGCACAAAAACAACACAATGATATCTCCTTCAACGGTTTCTTTTCTTTGAGGCTGTCTGCTTTTTTTTTTTTTTTTTCGAACCACAGGCCTTTCTCTGCTCATTGTGGCCATTTGGTCACATGGAAACGCGCTGCAAATATTC
>OMNM01002655.1:0-10359 GCA_900302745.1 Parablennius parvicornis | reverse complement strand
TAATAATAATTACAGTAATGATAATAATAAGACGAATAAAAATAAGAATAAGAATAACCCATAATAAATGAAATACGTTTGTATAAAATGTTTTTGCATTACTCATTAACAAATAACCTTGACTCACATAGTTTATAATTTTTCAAGTAGTTTTAAAATTTGAAAATGCTTTATAGGATGGTCTGAACGAATGAACCAAGTTTGCAAATGATACCTCCTGAAAGGTCCTAAAAGTTAAAAACAACCAGTAGGCTATTGGATTGAATTCATTTTCGTCCTTTTTTTTATATATATATAAGCGGAGAAGAGACCTTCATCAAGTTGCAAATTTTATTCAAGCATTTTTACTCAAAGTAAACTTTAAATAAACGTATTTTTTTAACTTTTAGATGGGTACTTTTACTTAAGTAAAGATAGTTTTAATCAATTAAAATAGTTCAGTACATTTTCTACCTCTGCAACCCAATTCCACATAGATAGGTGGTGTATGTGTTTTTCATTACCGAGGTTTCTGCAGGTGTGATTGAGCATGGAACGTCGGACGTGGATCTCAGTCCAGTAGCCCTGGACACCACTATCAGTCACTCTGTTTTCATAAAATTCCTATTTCTCAGGATTTTATCTGCTTTGATCTGAGCATAAAGTGGCCACCTGTTACCTGGATTCCTTCCTCCCAGTGTGTACGTCTTGCCGGAGCCGGTCTGCCCGTAACAGAACACGGTGGCGTTGTATCCATCCACCACGGACTCCACCAGGTGCTGGACGCAGGATTGGTACACCTCATCCTGGTTGGCCGTCGGTCCAAACACGTGGTCGAAGGAGAAGAATCGATCAGAGCCGAGCTGGAGCTGCGCAGAGCCCGGCACCACTCGGACGCAGACCTGGTGGCGGTGCAGCAGCTCTCTGGGGAGGAACGGACGGACACGGACCGCCACCCGGACACACACCTCACTCATGGCTCGCTCTGCTCCCGGCACGTCACTCATCATCAAGTTTTCAAATCTTACAGCACAAGATAGACACATTAATTTTACAAAGTGAACGAAAGAAGATTGTCCAGTGTTAGTTGGGTTTGTCTTTTATATTTACCTCGTACTTTTTGTTTATCGTTGTCCTCTTTTATCTGTTTTGTTGTGTCGTTACGTCGCTTGTTGTGGCTTCTTGGTTGCCTTGGAAACGGCGGAAGTCGATGAAACAGGGATGAGGCGTTCAAGAGCGGATGCGATGGTCGGACAAAGCACTACAATAAAAGCAACAGCGCCACTATCTGAGCGCCACCATCCTGAGACCTTTCAGGACAGTGATAGCGATATTGTCCAGATAAAAGTATTGAGAGCAAACCAACAACCAGAAGAAAATTATAGTCTCAATAAAAGCTAAGACAGACCAGGGGTTAACCTCTGTTAGTCCTCTGAAACTGACAAAAGCCATCAAAAACCAGAGCAGTGAAGCAATGTTTGCTACAATCTTAGGAAATTGAATGATCTTTGTCATCTGAAAGTCAGACATGCAAATAAACAAACTTTGAAAGTCACAAACTTTATGGGAACTGATGTGGAGGTAATCAAGCCATGTTCAAATTCTGAAACCAAGGGAGTCATCAACACTGTGTATAATGATTTATCCAAATAAGGACTTTTGAGTTGTCTGAAAGGAGTAAATAACTAGTGTGAAATGCAGGTCGAAACTACTCTGCTCTTATCATTTTCAGAGATGAGGAGCTGCCTAAAACCTAAAAAAGTTATGCTTGGGTATTTGTGCTATTCAGTGAGGCAATATGAGAAACTCCCACTGAGGTGTTCTATTGTCAAACGCATGGACATGTGATTGATGTATGCAGGGAAAAACAAAGGTGCAAACAGTGTGGCAAAGATCATGACGGCAGGGAACGTAACGATAAAATGAAATGTTGCAACTGTGGAGGTGATCATCCAGTTTCTTTCGGGGGTGTCCATTTATTGTCAAAGATGAAGAGATTAGTGAATGCAGTTGAATCTGAGAGGTGACTTTCAAAATTGTACTTTAGGTTGATGTGAAAGGAAATAATGTGGAAACATAATCCGAAGGAAATCTTCTTTAGCTCTAAGCTCCAGTCTTGTTGGCTGGAACCAAAAGATAACACAGACAAAAGGCATGTTACAACTCAGCCAGGGAGCAAGTTTATCACAGTCTATTTCAACATACACTTAAAAAATAAAATCCACTTATCTGATTTGAGCCTTTTAATTCATTTTATTGTAATATGAACAGGTGGTAAAACACAAACATGCTCTGTATTACAGCACGATATCCATTCAAAAACATCCCACCTCATCATCAGTAAATACTGAATTTGACCACAAATGACACAGTGGTGCTACACTTTCACTGACAAACAAGCTGCTTTGCTGCTTCACACCTGGTTCATTTACAGATAGACAGAGGCCCATTTGTACAAATATCTGGCACCAACACATGCTTGGCTTTGTCCCAGGGAAAGGCACCTGTGCCAAGGCGACACTCGAGAAGTGCTGCCGACTGTACGTACGGGTGCCAGGCAGCATCAGTAGTAAACACAGCGTGTGTGGTGTATGGGAATGTGGGCCATCTCTTTGTGGTGCAGCTTGGCGTATGGCCACAGGTAGAAGTCTATGACTGCAGAGGTGACGCTGCAAGTCTCCCCGTCTCTCTCCTGCACCAGCTTGTAGAGACATTGTTTGATAAGCTCCACGGACCAAACTGAGCAACCTCGGATCTCGACCTCCCTCCGGTCCCCTGAACGCAGCAGCTCTCCTGAGAGGAACACGAGGCAAATGGATCACAAACACGCGCACGTACACGAAGGATCATTTGAAGGATCTATTTTTCTTGAACACAGAAACACATGTACAGAACTCCCTCTTACCTTTTTTCAATGCCTCCATTAGTGTTTCAGAGTATCGCATCGCTCCTAGGTAGACGAGCGCCTGAGGGACCCTGTAGTCAGCAAACATGGTGAGCCAGTCCATGTTAATGATGTCGCCCTGTCCTCTGGCCTCCATGATGCCCCAGAAATCTGCGACAAGGATCTGGGCCCGCTTGTAAAATGAGATTCTTTTACCCTGAAACCAAAGAGGGCCACACAGTATCATTCCTGTTGTGTTATCCATTATCATTCATTGCATGACAAATTTGTTTATGTCAAGATAATATCACAGAAACATTGTTTTGGTTGAAAAGATAATTCACTTCTTCACTGAGCGGGTAGGAAATCAGCACTTGTAGGAACTTGCCACACTGTGTTTGACCAGGAGGTGGAACTCTCACATCATATTGGATTAACAGTTTTTCCAAATACATACATTCATATCAGATACATACTGCATTTAGACGTATGTGAAGTCAACATGTTTGATACAATTTGTGTGTTTTTACTAACACACTAAATCATAATCTTTTACAGTAGTGAGCAACACATTAATTATGCAAAAAAATACATTTGAAAGAAAACTGGCTTTAAATCTCTCATGCTATAATTTAAAGCTCAAGGACACTTTTTCCGCAATATCTAGAAGGCACCATTTAATATGACTTCTTAACCACTTTAAATTTAGGATTCTTATTTACAGTTAATCAATTTTAACTATTTTGTAGTCCTGAAAATACAGGTAATTTATCACTATTACTGGGAATGCTTGAAAGAATTACTTTTCACACTTCCAAACAAATTGTCTAAAATTTAACAACGGGCATGCTGAACTCTGACCTCATACGTGGCTTCATCCCTGTAGGACGGGATCTTCTCCACAATGAGCTCCACCATCTTCCGGGCATCGTTTCCGGCTTGGCTGATGAAACTCCAGAAGCTTCCACCGTGCTCGAGCAGCACGTGGCTGCCTTCAGTCAGCACCTTGTTAGAAAGATTCCGTATGAGATGTGTTCAAATTTAACCACAGGAGTGAGTAGGAGGAAAAGAACGGCATACTTTCAATTTCCACTCATCAGGAAAAATCAGTGAATGTAATGACATGATAAACAAAATAATTGTTTGAGGTACCATATGTGTTTTCTTTTTATAGAAATATGTGATCACAAATGTGGTTGTAACGTTAAAAAAAAAGCTGTGTGTGCCTAATTGGTGAAGCCTTACACAGAAATGCAGCAGTCACATATGAAAACACACAAAACTGGAATGTACATTATGTGATGCAACAATGTATTGGCTTTTAGTTCAGTGCAAACTCTTTTCAGAGTGCATCAACTAAAGAGATGACAGGATGCATGTCGTGCGCTCTCAAAACATCTGCCTTTTGTTAGACTGAAAAGCACTGCTTTGAATTTTTACAAAAAAACAAAAAAACAACTGGAGTCAGCACTCCCGACAGACCCAGAGAGCGGAGAAAACAAGCAACAAGTTGACACATCCTTTTTAGCTGGACTGACACGACAAACTGTGACATGAAGGCAGATGACTGAAATGGACCTGTAGATTGAGTGAATCCTTACTAACTTCTCTAATACCTACTGCTTTGATTGTTATCATGATAATGTCAGAACCTGATGTCGTTCCTGAAGCATTGGCATGGGTGTTTCATTGTCTGATCGAAGGACGTGTCCTAACTCCTCATCACTCATCCTTGAGAGGTACTTTGGATCAGTAATGGGTATACCTGTGGAGAAAGAAGAAGAGAAGCAGCTAGAAGGTTTCACCTTTCGAAAAAAAGGAGGTACCAGAAAGACAGAGGACTCTCAAGGATACTAAGTTATAAAGTTATAATTTGCTGTAATAACAAGAATATAACTCCACAGAAGCCATTTCCAGTGAGAGGCTAAAAAGACATAATTTGTTCTGATCTCACACTGTCAACCCTTGAGATTCACACTCTGAAGCAAAGCTACCTGTGCTTTTTCTGAGAGAATCTCTTGTAATTATAAAGGCCACAGCGACCACATATCGAGAGCACTATGCCATATGAGACATAATTGATTCGTATCCGGAGTCATTCATGCTAATTATAAATGATGCAGAGACACACGCAGAGCAACAAGCAACTTCTCTGCAGTCCAAGTTCAAAAAAAGGGCACATAAGCTGCAGTGGCTAAAGTACTAAGAAATGAGACTAAAAAAAACAAAACATGAAATACAGTTCCTCCACTTCATCAACGTTAGGTACAAAATAATAATATAAAAAAAACCCCCACCAACAACAAGAAGGTCTCCACTGGAAGACCTCCCTGGAAAGGTAACAACCTAGTGGACTATCATAGCCAGAATAAAGTTGATATTCATACTAAGCTTGATGACTAGTAATAAAAAATGCTTTCAAATAAAACAGCAGCAGCTTCAACACAGACAACTTTACATCTGAGGAGGACGAATGACAGAAATGAGTACCACAATACATGGTATTTTGACCCGAACTGGGAATTGTCCCCTGTTGAATGCTTTGCATCACTTGCAGAGTCCTCAGGTCATTCACAAGCGATTCCCTCACCTTCATCCATGGCTCTGGTGACGGCAGCACACAGGGTCATGTAGCCAGTATAGGTTGTACCTTTATAGGTCACCTCACACTGCTGCGTATCTTTCTCTGGCCAAAAGGAGAAGTTCATGGTGTCTACCACAAAAACCCAGTTCAATGCCTGCAGAGTTCAAATGTACAGATCAATGAGAGAGAAACAGAAGAAGGCTGGAGCCTTAAACTTTGCAGTATGACAGTTAATGTATTATTCGTATTACACGTTTTATGTGATCAAACATACTACAACCGGGGAAGCAGCTCTGTTTTCATGCCCCACAATATGAATAGCAACATACGTTAATAGTAGTGATGACTAGTCTTTTTTAAAATCTTGATTGGTATTGTCTTATGTATTGTCTATTTTGTCCATTTACCAATTTATTAATATTTCATCATGACATTTATTATATTTGTATCTTTTTTCCTCAGGGGCTGCATTTTATGAATGAAATGTGCTATACATGAATTACTAATACTATTATTTAGGTTTCTGTACAAACCTGACATTATGCTGAATCTTCAATCAGCAAAAGGCAATTATAGATTTCAAAGTATAATTTTCTTGAAATCATTGTACTGATACTTATCATAGCATTTATGTATTTGTTTGTTGTGTTTTAATTGAACACATAATTCTCACTGAAGGACGTAGGATTCACTGACGTAAATAACTTAGTGGTGTTTTATTTCTAGTTTGGATTTTGAGGTACATGCTGTATAAAGCATAATGCAAAACCAGCAAGGCATTTTGTTCATTACGTCACTGAGGTTTTTTTTTTTTTAAATTTATATATATTTGACATGTTATGTTAATAAATTCTTTGTGAACCCTGGTCGGGTTGAGTCTGAACAATGGGGAAATTGTTGTCTCTGCAACTGGAAGAGCAAAAACGAGGCAAGTCCACCGTGCAAGTTGGAGTGACTTGCTGTAGCAACACGTGTAAAGGAAGGGGAGAAAAAAGGACCTCATTATCATTTTAATGGTGTAACTGGTAGAAATGTGTAAAAAAAAAAAGGTGCATATTTTAAAAATGTCATCTCCATTCAATATCATAATCCCCAAATATTTCAGAAAATGACTTTTTTACTTTTATATTTTTAACTCTGATGAGATGCAACCATCAATTCAATTCAGGTTCATTAACAGCAATCATCTTGGGTTTTGAAAGCCACAAATTTAAATCAATCATCTCTGCAAAATGCCAGATTTCAACCCATTAAGAAATCCCAGATTTCATCTGGTCCATATCATCACCAGTGGTGGTGGGAAGTGTGTTCATGTATCATTCTGGGGTTTGTGTGGTTCCACTCCATGAGTGACTCATATGGATTATCACTCATCACCCTGCTACTGATTATTACCGCTGTACCACTTCTGCTTTTTTTTTTTCCTCTCCATAAAATAGGAACAAGCAGCACATGGTTATTAGCTGAAAAATAATTTAGCTCTCTGGGTGGCCTTGAGTGCTGACAAACTCCCCTGGTCAGAAGTGGCTGCCGGAGCCAGTGGGTTCGCTTTCTTCCAGCCGCTGGCGGTCAGATCGTCGCTGTGTCGCAGAGAGTAGAGCATCTCTGCCACCTTCTGCACTCCTTCGTCCTCCACAAACACATCGCGGCTCCGCTCTGCTATGAACTGTCCAGACTCACGAGGAAACAGAGATGCTTCCATGATGGATACTGTGACAGGTAGAGATGGAAAATGAAAAAATACAAGCGGGAAGACAAGCAAATCTTAAGAGAAAATAACTACAATTCAGCTATGCTTACAAGTGTTTACTGATCTAACTAGGAGAATACATTGAGGAAAATGTCAGTCTTTGCTGTTTAAGCTCAGTGTTCTTGTCAAACACATTGACTTCAGGAGCATTTTGTGTGATCATAGATAGGCGGGTGCAGGGTGGTATGCATGCCCGTGCCCTTTTCATACTGAAGCTCCAATATCCTAAACGTATCTCTGGGGAGGTGCCATTTTAAAGACTATCTCCCTGTTCTGTTACGCAATTCACAGTAGACAGACATTACCAAGGTTAGGAGAACGTAACAAGGCGAGGATATATTCCAGATATAAAAAGAAAATCTTGAGTAAAGCAAATGAGTAAATTAACATAAATTTACACTGATTTTTGAGAGAACTTGCATTCAAATGTGATGCTCTGTTGTGGATTCAAATGGTTTCATCTTGTGTAAGCATTTCATAATAAAAAAGTACAGCACACACAGATGCATACAAATGCAGCTCAAAAAGCAGAATATTAAGAAGTTGATTGTTTTGTCAGTTATTTGAACACTCACAACATAAAAACTAGAAAAGCTTATGAGAAACGGACTGAGCTGAAATGGTAAGAAAAAGTCTTAAATCATTTTATGTGCGATGAATTAAAAAAATAAATATATGGGATTTTCACACCATTGATAAAATTACGAGAAAAAAGCAACACGTTTTAACGGTATCTTTTTTAGATGCATCTTCAGCTGTACTGTCACGGCAATACGCTGTTATTACGTCAATGGAAATACGTCGATTTGAAAACCAACAAATTCTTCGATCATATGCTTTGGTTTCACCTTCCTGAGAACTCAAAATTGGTACACTGGGGACTTGACTTTAATGCAGACATGAAATATGATATATCTTGTTTACAAACATTTCTCAAGGCATTTCATTTCAAATACAAAATTGCAAAAACTTTTTTTTACATGTATATGACTATAATTTGTCAGTTTGACCACTATATTGATAGAAACAATTCTGCACATTTAAATGCACACATGAAGTGCACTTTGCATATTTCCGTCCATACGTCTGCAAATGTTTTTCCTTTCCTTGTGAAACACTTTAAAGTCTAAACGCTGATATATAAAGATAGATGGGTGATGATTTGTTTGCTGGGTACAAGAAGACTCATATTGGATCTGAAAAGAACCCAGATATTGTAATTTCGAGTATTACACTGAGAAATACTCGTAGACAATACTTTTATAAGAAAGGACAATATATGAATGGTATTGAAGAAAAACGTGTTTCATAAATCAAGACACATTTAGACACAGGTCAGGACGCATGGCTGAAAAATGTATCAATTTAGGTTCAATGGTGGCGATCCTTCCCTCTGGTATACTTGAGCTTCTCTGTCATAACTAAAATGATTTTTCAAAATCGCCTTTTTTCTAACATTTGTACATAGAGTGCGGAGCTGCTTCCAGGGACAAGCAACTGTTGCTAGTATGAGAAAGTCAAATCATTTTCACTGGTCTCTTTGCCGAGTGACCGGATTTACAGTGATTTGCTCAAACGCTGGTCGGGTCCCACATACATCACCTGATACGCCTCACTGGAAGAGCAAAGTGCATGAACAGCTGTTCATACGCTTTGGCTGCGGTACAGAGACATTAAAGTTTTCGATACTACCCAAATTAAATACAAAAAAAAATGCTTTTCACCCGAATGCGAGCTACTGCAAAGCGACAAAGAAAGGAATCGCTCAACTTTACCTAGCGATCTGTGAAGCAAATCAAGTCCACATACTGAGCCACCACTACCTGGTTTCTGGCTCTTGACCAATTAGATCACCCCTTGTTTCTACGTCAATGGCTGGCGGAACCAATCAGAAGAGCCAAGGGGAGGAAACGGAAAAGCAGCGTTCGCTAGGTAGTTACAAAAATTAAATTGCAATTTACGTTGCAATGTACATAAAAAGCACTTTGCGCTGCATTTTAATTAATGAAAACGATTCTAAAAATAAAGATTTATTATTCACTCACAAAAATAATTGTCAGAAATTGACATTTTTCCTCGCTGGAACCTCTGGTTTGAGACAATTTCAATAATAGCCTTCCCAAATCTAATTGAAATAAAAAGAAAAGAATAAAACAGCAAAATACAATTCAGTAAAAAGTGGTATCTTTATTGGTTGAACAATTTGACAATGTGAAATCTACAGCATGGAGAGCAAACAAAAGTTGAGCACAGGGAATTGCGGGGACAAAAACCGATTAGTTCAATATAATTTGTCAAATCTAAAATAAAATGCCTCTTCAGTTTTCTAACTATGTTTCCATCTGTGAGGCTTTACTCGTTATTTTTGTTTCGTCACCACAAAGCTACCATTTTCTTACAAATTCGACTCGCCCTGTATCTGGTGCATACACGAGTCTGAAATTAAACTTTCCATCACCAAGGAAAATCTCCACAGCTCTTAAAAGAAAAAAAAAAAAAAAGGACATATAGCTTACATTCTGCACGTTGCACAGAGTGATAATGTAGTACACCTGTGTTTGAAAGGACTGATATCGACGACAGAAAAAACACACCAACCCACACACGCTGCCATGCCCGCAAACAGGAAACATTTACATAAAGACATAAAATTACAAAAAACAAAAGTCATAAAAAAACAAAACAAATCCCATCCAAAAATAAAGGTTATGTTTATTTTTGTTTGTGAGAAGTCTGAAGGACATATGAGTGTTAGGGGAGAAAATAAAGAAGTTAAATGTATATAATGGTCTAATGGACTACACTCTTTAAAATGCAGAACATCTACATTTCTCTTATGCGCAGGAATGTTGGACAATTGTTTCATTAAAAAATACAAAAATAAAATTCAAAAAGCCACCCACAATCCAGAATCCAGAATACTCTGAAGGTGGATGTGTTGGACAGGGGCAGAAAGGTTGAGGAGGGGAGTTGGGCAATCTGTGTCTGCTCCAATCTGAGCGTCCTGGGTTTACAGCAACTGACCCGAGTACTGCTTCACACTGAAATAAAAAGAGTAGACAAATGAATAAAATGCAATAAAATGCAATTCACAAGCCCGCCAGTGTATTTTTAAAGCTATGCCACAGTGGGAGGTCAACGGTGGGGATGCAGAGCGGGAGG
>OMNM01002653.1:11406-31260 GCA_900302745.1 Parablennius parvicornis | reverse complement strand
AAGAAGAGGCTCAGCTTGTAAAATTCACTGACATTTCTCTGCTGGTGTGAAGAAAAGAAGGCAAATAAAAATTTAAATCCACAGGAATACTCCCCGCAAAATCCAGTTTCAACACAGTCAATTAAACATAAAGCACTTCATATTTTGCAAAAATATCAATACATACGAAGTTGTGAAACGAGACTGAAGCAGGATGTCAGTCATTACCTGCATCACACATGGTGGTCAGTGAGGAAAAACTGACTGAATGTAAATGTAGTCTGTTTGAAAACATATGTTCTGTGACATTTTAATGAAAAAGGAGCCTGATTTAGGATTTGACTCCAAGCTGAGAAAGATGTTTTGAATTAAAGTTGTTCATGTGGCTACAAAAGAACTTAAATCCCTTTGAGGACAGATTGTCAGCGTCTTGTTCTTGTGTAGTGTTTTAACTACTGGACTTTCAGAGTCTGTCACAGAGCACCATCACATCACTGCAGCAGGATGAGAGACTAAACCGCTTTCAAAGAGTTTATCTGATGATTGAAGGCCATTGGTAGTCAGGATGGAAGACGTAGCTCCGAGCTCCACCGGGAGTTTCTCACAGCACGGTGCAGGCTCCGGAGCGAGGCCCTCGGGCTCCGGATCGCGGCGGATTCCCTGCAGACGGAGCAATGCCCGGAGAGGAAGGCTCCTCCTTGATGTCCTCCGTCAGCGTTTGGCCTCCGTCAGTCGTCTGCTTGAGCCGTGATGCAGAAAGGCGTCGGAAGAGAGAGAGCTGAGAGAACGGAGGGAAATGTTTTGATTCAATGGAGCTCAGACACATAGGAACTCTGTTGATCCATCATCTTATACCTTCTTATTGGAGCCTGACGAGGTTTTAGAGTCGCCGTCTTGCATCACACTGGCTGGTTTGTTGACGTCCTCCACCTTTTCTCCTGCTGTGGTTTCCATCTGCTCACCGACTTCTGCTGCTGGTCATGTTAGATTAAATAATTCCGGTCAGTCTCTTCAGAATGCACACAGGCCTTTTATTCTTTTGTTAGATGATGATGAGGAGTAAAGCTGGTCACCTTTCTGCTCTCCGTCAGGAACACACTCCTCTTTCAGCTCTTCTGGCTTCAGGAAACATCACAGATTAGAGGTTAGTGTTCATGTCAACAAGCAGTCCTCAACATTTCAATCAGCACTGCATATTTACAGGAGTCTCGTCTGCCGGCTTCTCTCTGGAGGAGTCTGAAGTGTCCATCTCCTCTTCCACTACCCCCTCCTCCTGTTCTTCAACCCCCTCCTCCTCCTCTTCCTCCACCTCCTCCTCCTCTTCTTCTTCAAACCCTTCCTCCACCTGCTCCTCATCTTCCTCACTTTTCCTCTGCATCTCAGGAAGTCGTTTTGTTGAATCCTGAGGAGACGATAGAAGCAAAGCCAAGAGAAACACTTTTTTTTTTCTGCAGTAAGAGATTCCAGCGAGCTACATGAAGGAAACTACAAACTACGAGGACGAGAGAGGCAGAGAAGAACCGTGAACGAGGAACTAGTGACAGAGCGTAAACACTTTTTTACTCTAAATTGAGACGGCTACAGCAGCAGAAAGCTACGAGGACGGAGTCAACTAGCACAGAGACGAAAGGAAAAAGAAAACCATCCAAACCTGATCCTGAAAGCTCTAAATAAATTCTTGCTGTCGCTTCTCATCAGCAGTTTGTGGGAAAACACTGTGAAGAGAAACTCCTTTTCTCTACGAACAGAAACATTCTGCACAATCTATCCACAAAGCAAAACAAAATCACAGGCTGAAGCTTTAGACTTTCTCATTTATTGGAAACACAAATGAATAAAAGTAAAAATACCTCCAGAAGCATTAGAAATAACCTCATTGTTCTTCAAAAGGAATCAAATCTACTTAAAAAAAAAGGAAAAAGAAAAACGACAGTAGCTGCACACAACGAACAAAGTAAACAAAGATTAGAAAATCAGAACTGAAGGCAAAATTTTGCTGTTAGAAGAAGATCCAGGAAATGAAAGAGAAAATAGAAATAGATTAGAAATGTATTCAGACTTTACATTAATACATTTGATTGTACTTGTACAGTGACAATAAAAGCTGATTGTTTGAGACGATAAGAAAGAGAAATGTTTGCTGAAAGGCACAGCAGAGCCGAGTCAACGCCTCCAATGATTTGTCACATGTAAACTGAGATTAAACAGGAAGAATCATGTGAAACGTGGTTAAAGCATTAATACAATTTGGGCTTGAAGTTAAGGAGGAAAAAAATTAACTATTTCTTTGATGAATAACAAAATGTAGAACAGTTTGTATTTCTGTCATAAACATGAACATTTGTAGTAAACTTCACAGATCAGACAAAGATCAGCATTTCTTCAAGACTGCAGGAGAAAAACTGATCCTAATTCTCTCAAAGATTGTTTTTTTTAATTCATTTTCTGTAGCTGTGAGGAAGTGGCTGGATTGTAAAGGTAAACAAACAAAATGAAAATGTTTGATGTGTGAGAGAAACGTTGACTTCATATTCGGGGTTTATGTAGAAGTTAAAAGTCTCGGAGAAGAAGCAAAAGCATCATATTGAATATCTATGAGTTCTAATGCAGCTCTGCAGACTTCCCTCCAGTCGATGAAACGTCAGTTAAACCGACCGGCTGGCAGCAGAGCCGCTCGTCACCGCAGGTTGAGGTATTGAGGTAAAACATTGTCCCAGAATTCCTCAGACTCGTCTGCTGCTTGACCTTTGACCCCCGACCTCAGTCTTCCTCGTTCAGACTTTTTCTTTTTGACATACTCCTCCTCCTCTTCTTCCTCTTCGTCTTCTTCAGCCTCCTCGTCATCTTCATCATCACTGTTTTGCTCTTCTTCTTCATCGCTTTCCTCCTCCTCCTCGCCGCTTTCCTCCTCCTTCTCATCATCACCATCATCATCTTCTTCACTTTCTTCATCTTGCTCATCTTTGTCTTCTTCACCCTCCTCCTCCTCTTCCTCCTCCTCCTCCTCTTCCTCCTCCTCCTCTTCCTCCTCCTCCTCTTCACTCTCTTCTTCCTCACTACTCTCCTCTTCCTTCTCCTCCTCCTCCTCCTCGCCCTCCTCCTCATCCTCCTCCTCCACATCGCTACTACTCTCTTTATCTTCCTCCTCATCTTCAGACTCCTGAGACGACTTCAAAGATTTACTTTCACTCTCTTCTTCTTCTTTGCCTTCTAGTTCCTCCTCTTCCTCCTCCTCCTCTTCATCCTCCTCCTCACTTTCTGTCTCTCCTCCCTTGCTCTCTGTCACTTGACTGGACTCTTCCTCACTTTCTTCTCCCTCCTCCTTTCCATCGCTCTCTTTCTCTTCAGTCTCATCTTCACTTTCTGATGCCTCACTACTGCTCCCCTCTTCCTCTTCCTCCTCTTCCTCCACATCTGTTCCCGACTGAGCCTCTGCTTGAAGAGTGTCACTGTCGTCTTCTTCTTCTTTTTCTTCCTGATTTGTTATTGTGTCAGTACTGTGACTGCCATCTTGCTCTTCCTCACTGACTTCTGCACTTGTCAGTCCTTCTTTTTCAAGTTCATCATCATCATCATCCTCTTCCTCCTCTTCCTGACTGACAGCTGCTGAATCCAACTGCTCCTCACTCTCATCCTGACTTGTGTTTGTCTGATCCTGGTGGCTCTCCTTCTCATCCCGACTTGTGTCTTCCTCTTCCTCACTTTTATCTTCTTCCTTGTGACTGGTGCCCTTCTCATTTTGACTTGTTTCCTTCTCATCCTGACTCGCATCTTCCTCATCTTGACTTGCACCCTCCTCATCCTGACTCGTATCTTTCTCATCCTGACTTGTGTTCTTCTCGTCCTGACTTGTCCCCTCCTCATCCTGATGTGCACCCTCTTCGGTTTGACTGAGATCCTCCTCATCCGGACTCGTCTTGTCTTCAGGACTCTCTGGTGCAGGTATGATGTTGATACTAACGGCAGATTTCTTGCTGGAATCGGCAGCGTAGCTCCTGGAGGACGTCCCGGTGTCCTTCTGGCTGCTCTCGGACACTGAGGCGGCGCTGCCGGGGCGTCCTGCTGCCAGTTCTCGGACCAAAAGTGATCCTGCTACAAGCGACGCAGCTCCAGCTAGCAGCCGGACATCTGATGACGTTTTGGTCTGTGCTTGTTTTCGGTTTCTCTCATTCTTAGATTTTTTAGACACGTCTGTGACGGCTTTTGCCTCAGAATACAGTTGAGAGCTGGACACGCTCTCTTCATCCAGAACATCACTCAGCTCAGAGCTGCGTGATGAGTCTTTGTGGCGACGATTACCTGGTGAGGAGACTACTGCTTCTTTACTCGCTTTACTTTCAACCCTCACAGGTTTGGACTGTATTTTCTGAGCAGTTTCAGAAGTGACTCCTGTCGCTGTTTTTCTGGACTCCAGACTTTGTTTGGAGTCTGCTGCTTGCTTCCTACTGACCCCAATCACCTGGCGTTGATCCTCAACAAGCTTCGGACGCCGTTTGGACGCGGCAGTCTTAATCTCCCGTCGGCTGGCTGTGATCACATTCTCTTTGTCCTGGCTGGATTTCTCCAGCCTCTGCAGGCTGTGGGAGGTCACCGAGTGAGTGCTGTGGCTCCTCAGCAGCTCGGTGGGTAACGCCCGGCGGGGCGAGGCTGCCTCACGCTTACGAAGCGGCGACGCTGAAGAGAAGCTGCTCTTCTTAGAGAGATTCCCCTCCTTTAACGCCTTACCATTCTTACCCTTCCTCTATCCCCGCACCAGAAAGCAAGAAGAAGATGGAAAGTCATGCATTAGCATGGAAAGGTGAAATGGAGAAGAGTGGAAACAGCCATTTCTGCACATGCACGCATTTGTAAGGATACAGAGGAATTGAAGGAAGACAGAATACAGATATTTGTCTTTACATGAAGGCAGTGAAAAATAAAAAGGTTGGAAAATGTAGAAAATGTAGAAGGATGCAGACAGATGCAATATGTCCAGTGTAATATGTGCATTTTGTTTAAAAATGAGATTGAAAATGGCGTTAATGATATAAATTCCTACCTTCTCGACAGGAGACAATGTGAGCGTTTTATCGCCTGGGTCCATTTTCATCACATGAGTCTGTGAGGTGGGAACAGAGAGTAGCTGAAATTGACCCGTCGTCGCTCCTCTAAGTCATTTAGGTTGAGCTCAGTGAATTTTCTCACCATGTTGAGGAAGTCGGTGGTTTCCCCCAGACCTCTAACGCTGTCTGTGTCGGTCAGGCTCTCCACAACGTTGTCTGCGTCCACCGTGCTCTGTTCTGAAAGGAAGACCACGCAACTCTGTTTAAGTGAGACTGACAATCATATATTACAGTCCGTTTTTGGGTGAATCCAAATGTAAGAGGGATGAAATAAAGGAAACAAGAAGCAAGAATGTGTCTCATGTCTGCCTGGACTCAGAGGGAGAAGGAGGGAGTGGAGGAGGTGCAGTAGGTACCCTGGTGGATTGACCCTGGCTTCCCATGTTGGTGAGTGCCGTTCAGCACCTTTCTGTGGGCAGGGGCGGGCGGAGACAGCCTCGGTGGGATGGTGTGGCTGCACACCGGCAGTGGAGGGTGAAGGTAGCCCGGAGTCATGGCGGGCAGTGTGCGGAACAAGGCGCCAAATTGGTCCGGGGATCGTTCCTGAGAAATAGAGAGGAGTTGGTTAATGAAACTGAACCTTGACGGGAGAAAACGAGAGAGTTTATTTATAATCACTAAACTTATTGACTTTTTAAAAAGTCAATAAAGGTGATCACAATATTGAACTGGGTCATTGATTTTACTGACCCTCTCTCTCCTGCGGACCCGGGCTGAGAGGCTCCTCTGCAGGGCCGCCGAGTCTGTCGTGTCCCCCAGCAGCTCCACGTAGGGCCGCTCCAGGTAATTCTCGGTGACGTCTTCCTCCTCCAGCGTCACGTCGCCACAGTCCTCCTCCCGGGGCCGAGCCAGCACCACCATGTGACAGCCGCCGCATGACGCCTGGACGCAGGAAGTGACCACTGTCACACTCAGAGATAAATAACTTTAACATGAAATGTCTACAAGGAAACATCTCACAAGAACTTGAAGGAATATACAATGTGTTTGATAGAAAACTGATGAAATTAAGATCAACAGGTTGAAATAGAAGACAATAAATGAAAGAGTTTCAGGGAGTCTTACAGCCTGAACGTTATACTTGAGGAATCGCGGACACAGAGTTGGTTTGAACTGGTTGGTGAAGTTTTCTTCTCCCAGACCCAGTTTACCATGTCGGCCGTCTCCAAACGTGTACAGCAAACCGCTGTCTGGGGAGACGAAGCAGCAGAGTCACATTTTCAGAGCTGGAATGGAGGGTAAAGAGTGTGTGTGCTGGCGAGGAAGCAGAAGATGGATTCTACCTGTGATGACTGCCGTGTGATTTTCTCCACACATTATTTGACACACTCGTCCGTTCTTGAAATGCTCAACTGGACGCGGCAGCCGGGACTCAAAAATAAACGTTCCATGGCCGAGCTGCCCGAACTGACCGAGACCGAACGTGTACAGGTTGTCTTCTGGAAGACAAGAGACAAAATATATTCTATATATTAGCTTTATTTCGAAAGTGGTTACTTTAGGTAAGTTAATGCTTCGAACACATGCGTAGATGTTATTGTATTTGTTTTCAATAAATGACTTTTATATGAAAAAAAGGTTAAAAACAGAAACTCCAACATCCTGCCATCATATTTGACATGTACCCGTCAGCGCCACCGTGTGGCCGCCGCCACAGGCCACCTGCGTCACTGGCTCCTGGATGCTCTTCACCACCTGAGGCACGCGATGTCCCGGCAGCTGGTCAGTGCTCAGCCCCAGTTTCCCGCTGTCCCGCTCTCCGAACGTAAACAGAGCGCCGTCCACTGAGGAAAAAAGTAACTCTGACCATCATGGTGGATAAACTCTCATTTCAAGGGTTAATAGTTTGTTAGATTGTTTGCTGTCCCCCCGACACACTGATTTTAGGATCTAAAATGCTGTGCATCCTTGGTTGTTGCAGACGGGGGTTTTCTCTGCTCACCGGTCACAAACGCAGAGTGGTAGTAACCACAGGACACCCAGCTGATGTGCCGGCCCACGCTGACCTCCTGCGGCGAGGAGGCCTGGCTCTCCTTCCCCAAACCGATCTGACCCTCAGTGTTGTCGCCCCACATGAACAGCTTACCGCTTGCTGCCTCAGGCACCAAAAACAAGACGTCAGGGAACAAATAAAGGCATTACAACAAGGTGACACTTTACAAAGACAGATGTCTTACCTGTGAGAGCGGCGGAAGTGTTTGAACCGGCAGCGATCATTTTGATTGGCCCGTATGAGTCGAAGAACTGGATTCTTTGGAAAGCCGTCCTCTCCTCGCAGTCACCGAGCCCCAGCTGACCCTCACTGTTCCCACCTGAGACGTACACTTTTCCCTGAGCTGCAGGCAAACACAAACACCAGCAGGTCAAATGAACACACACACGTTTCACTAACAATGAGGAAACGTTGCTGGGGATCAGACCTGTGCAGATGAGTGTGTGGTTCCTGCCACAGGCCACCAGCTGAACTCTCTCTGACTTCAGAGCTGAAACAAAACAAATGGACGTCACTGCTTCTGCCGAGGGCTTTGTCATTTGAATTTGTTCAATAAAGTCTGAAAAATGCACAAGGATTAATTGTGTTTGACACAATTTGTTCTGATTATTCTTGAATGAAATTTCCAAAACAATCACAACGCAACAAACAATACTTATGGCAGTGTACTTAGTGGAGTCTCCAGAGGCTTAAATGAGATTATACCCTCCAGATTGGGATCACACTATTACTCTGCAGGATTCCACTTCGGCAGCCTCTCATCAAAACTGTTTACTTCTTTTCAATTCTCGCTCAATATGCTGAAGGCAGCTGCCAGCACACATTCACTTTCAATAAAAATAAACTATTTGAGAACAAACCTTTCACACATGTGGGCTTGGCGACGGTAAGTTTGGACCCCAGGCCGAGCTGGCCCCAGTTGTTGCTGCCAAACATGAAGAGTTTCCCATTTTCTGCGGAAACAAAGACAGTAGCTTGAGGAGGATCTGGCAGATCTGTGAGGTGCTTCAGATGAGGGATCTGTGTGCATCTGACCTGTTATCAAGGCGGTGTGCTCGTCTCCGCAGGATATTTTGCAGGGGACATCGTTTTTAAGCCAGAATTTACTGGGGATGTTGTCAGCAAATTTGCTCTTTCCGAAAGTGAAAACCGCCCCCGATTCTGTTGAACAACAAAAACTGTAGAAAAAAACTGAGGCAAGACAGATAAGTATTGATGTAACTATGCTGCTGTGCTTTCTTCTAGTGTATTCTCTTTTACAGCATTTGTGACTCTTGAATTGATGTTATTAATGCTGAAGCTAACAATCTTTCTGGAACTTTCATCAATGATTGCTGTCGAAATTGTCAACCAATTTTGAAAAGTCAAGATAATTAAATATACTGACTTTGCAGTAATATATCACAACATGAAGCAGTAAATACTCCCAACTGGGAAGGTTAAGTATGAGTGTCTAATATGCCAGTCATAGCATCACACTGCATCAAAATGTTTCATAAATTGGTGGAGCTTGAAAGTTGTTTAATGGGAGTTACTCTGTTAGTTTCCCTATTTGTAGGAAAACAGAATCTAATTACAGAATGTGAAGATTTCAGAGAAACTGCAGCTACATATTATCTCTGAAATGTAGTGTCTTTAATTTGATTTAATTGTGTCGTTTCTGTCTGGATATGTGGATCTGTAGTGCAACAACTCACATGCAGCGAAACAATAATAGTTAATAACTTAGAGAATATTTCACGAACGGAAAGATGTATAGAAATTACGAACAAATCAGGACTGTCATGCAGTTGGGATGATTAAAGAAGCAGAATGTAATACAACAGATAAAGTCTGGAATAAAATGTTGGATCCACCTTTAGCCGGGAGGCTAAAGCAGAAGCTAACGTGAACTGCACGAACCGTAGATTAACAAAACAGAAAAGGTTACCGGTCTCGTTACGAAACAAAACGTGCTGATAATTGTGTTATTTTACCCGGAATCTCATCGTCAGCCTCCCCCGCCATCTCCGCGGGACTTTAATCCGATTTTAATCCGAGTTGTGGGCGTGTTATCGCCCCTGTTTTCCACTCGAGCAACCCGGAAGTAAACAAAACGTCTCCTAGGCTACGACATTCACCACGTGACTCTGACTCTTAAAGGGACCGCACTTGTTTTCGTTTCGTTTGATATAATTACAACCATATCAGGACTTTTTAAAAATGAACATTTTCCGCTTAATTGACATGACAGGGGTTTTTTTGTATTTCATGTAAATACAAAACAATAACAATGACAATCATTTAAATATAATTCAGCGAAAACATTATAAAAAACAAAACAACGGAAGGGACAAATTATGTTTCATTCATCTTTAATGACACTGTTTTGATCCATCGGTGATGTTGCAGTTACCACATTATTCCACAAAGTGCAAAAAAATACAATTGGAAAATGCATTTGTTTTTCATTTTGTGTGTGATAGATTTCACATATTAAATGGCTGAGACTTATTCTTTTGATTGCACTGTAGTTGGAGATGGAATTAAAACCTGATTCCTACTGGAACAAAGAAAATGCGTCTGCACAGGCTTATGACGGAGTCAGCAGAGATCCTTGAATTCATCATGTCATTTACCGTGATAACAGAAACAGATGAAGGGAGAATAAAGTCGTCAGCTTGAGCTTTGATGGAAATAAAATAAAAGTTAAAAAAAAAAATTAAGCCACACAACAAGTCACATCCTCAAAATGGCTTATCATATAAATGAAAAACTACTGTTCCCTTTGGTAATCCTACAAGCCAGAAAATTCACAGAAACCCAGTTTGTATTTGTGGCATTTTTAAGGGGTTCAGTTAAGGTAAAATTGTGTTTTTCCTTTAACCATAATTTCTCCACAAACATAACCTAGTGTTATGTAAATGACAAATGAAATGCTGCATGCAAGAACTGTGACGGCCGACAAGACACAACAAAAAACATGATGACATTCACGCAGCACATTCATGACTGTTTCATCCAGTTTATATAACTTGTGTTGTTTAGTCAGAAAAAACAGAATTCAATTTAAATACTTTCAGATGTGAAGTTTTGATAAACCATCCAGTACTAATGTCACAGTGAGAAGGAGGCAGGGTCAAAATAAATTCATCTTTTCACTTCAACACACTTTGTGATATGCATTCCGACGCAACTGGCACCGTTTTCACCTGCACAAACAAATCTCTGCTGTCATTCCTGTGGAGACGTCCTTGTCTGTCAGTGCACGTTTAAGAATCCAATCATAAATTTTAGGATGTATTTAGACATTTCATCAAAATATGACCGATTCCAACTCAGAGGAGTTTTCTGAGGAGCTTGGACGTGACCTTCAATTCAAATCTTCTGGGTAAAGTTCTCGGGGAAGACACCTTTGGTTGAAAGATCTTTGTTCTGCAACCAGGTAGACTCCAGGAAGCCCATGAGCCAGCCGTCATCCTGCGGACAGATGTTAATTTCATGGTTTTCGGGTTGCAGAATTTAGATA
The DNA here is from genome assembly GCA_900302745.1 of Parablennius parvicornis. Lineage (NCBI taxonomy): Eukaryota > Metazoa > Chordata > Actinopteri > Blenniiformes > Blenniidae > Parablennius > Parablennius parvicornis. The sequence continues at coordinate 20,678 of OMNM01002653.1, read as the reverse complement.
TTGAGCTGAATGCATCGGGGATGAAAAATACAAGAGAAACCAACCTGCTCATCTGGATTGTCAAAGGCCACAACCAGCACAGTGTCACCTATCTTCAGTTCCAGCTCATCGCCGTCAGTAGCTGCATACTCGTGTATCGCTTTTACCTGGAAGGGAACGCACAATCAGAATGACTCAACAGTAGCTTCTCACGATGGAATAACGATTTTTTTGGCTCTAATGGAGATTTTTTAGTCCTGATAACTGTCATATAGCAAAACCACCTGGATTAAATACATGTTTGTGTATATATAGTTGACTGACCTTGTAGATGAATCCTGGAGGGAGTTCACCTTCTGAGCCATTGGTTACTGTACTCTGGACCAAAACAAATGTAAAGAAAATTGTAGGTATGTTAAATGAAATTTCACATAAAGACGATGTAGCGGGTTTGAGAGGGAAATACTGATGTATGAAGAGCAGAGTGGAAATAAAAGTGTGGAAGATAGAAGAAAACAGGAGGAAGGGGAGATTTCTAGTTCCAGGACTATCTTTTGTTTTACTGAAGTTCCACTTGAGGTTCCAGCCGACTCTACCTCGTCGGCCCAGCCATCCTGTCCCACATCGGCACTGCCATCGTCCCAGCTGGGCTCCGTGTACGCCCTGTCATGGCTCCAGCCCTCCTGACCTCCACTGGGCTCCGAGTCGTCCCAGCTGGGCTGAGCGTAGCTCTGGGCGGAGCCGTCGTCATAATCCCATCCCCCTGGTGCCTCCTCTGGAGAATGATCCTCGTCATGCTCGGGTTCCTGCTCCGCTGCGGGCTGGCCTTGCTTTAAGGTCAAAGGTGAAGGAGTGCAGCGGGGAATTTGGAAGCAGGAAGAGGGGTATGTGCACCGGTTGGATCATGGAAAGCGTAAAGGTGGCGCACGGAGGAGCAAGAAGATTGAAAGTATTCGGTGAGGGAGGAAACGCAGGAGAGTGCAGGGTATCGAAAAAATAAAAAGAGCAGATGCGGAGGTCATTTCACCATCCCAAGATGAAAGAAGAAAAAGATAGAAAGGAGATAAACTCTGTTCTCCAAAGGAGAAAAATCCATTTTGCTCCAAAGATCTGAGACAGAAGAACTCATGCTTACCCACGAGTCCCATGATGGCGCCTTGCATGAAGCAGTGAGGAATCAGACAGAGATTTTAGACATTTCTGCAGTTTAGATGAACGTGAACAGATACCAGGGCTTTTTTAAAACCAAAGTCTCGCTTTTTGTTTAATACTTTAAAACCGGAAATGAACAAGGTGATCTGGATCAACTGGGATACAGAGCAAACCTGAAATAACCAGCAATGAAAGTCCTCAAACAATCCGATGAATTTATCAAACGTCACATACAGCATGAGCCTGACCGAGCATGCAGACATGCATCAATCCGTGCGACGAACACACACACACACACACGTTTACATGCAGTCAGAGGTTTGATTTGAACACTGACTGAATGACAGTTTCACCTGTGAATTGAACTCATTCAAAGACATTTTCATCTCACTGTGATTAACTGTAACGTGGCTCCAAGATGAAACTCTGCTGATGAGTTTTGAGTTAAAACTGATTTAAAAAAAGCAAACGTTTCATGAACCTGCATGTAAACAATGTTTGATCCTTCAGCTCCACACATCTTTGAACTTCACAAACTGAACGCACCTTGGGAACTGGAAATGTAACAGGCTGCAATATCGCAACATCCCAGTCCAGCAGGTTCACCCCTGAGCAGGGCTCACGCTGCCACACACACATATACACACACACACATTTAACTGACAGTGATACTGAGGCTTTTTCTTCCTTAACATTGGTCGACAGCCGTCTTGCAGCTGCAGTCATGCAGGCTGCCGCGGTCAGTCTGACCTGTGGCGTTGTGCAGTTTGTGTCTTGTTCTGCAGCCTCGTCCTCCAACGAGCTGACGGGCTGCTGCTGCTGCTGCCGCTGGTCTGGTGACGGCGTCAGTCTGGGTGGAGGTCGGCTGGGTGGAGGCCCGGGCCTCGGCACCGCCAGGAGAGGTTAAAGATAAAAAACCACAGGACACGCAGGAGCACGCATGCAGAGAGAGGAGTTAACATGGTGTCATGCTGGTGTACAGAGGAGAGAACTCAGGTTGTTTATCACAGATGACATAAAGCAGTTCAGTCATTACACTTATTAGTAAAACAGGGAATGGGATGTTTATAGATGCTCTTTGAAAATCATTTATAACATGCATGGTGACATGAAGCTGCTGTGGCCTTTAGTCCATTATATAACACAATATTAAGGCTTGTGTGTAGTTCGTTTGTTATTTATTTACCTTTGGTGGTGGGCTGGCTGAATCGCTGTGGTTGGTTTCCTCACTGAGAAAAGACAAAAAGATGTTTTCATTTTGGTTTAGAGCCCAGTCACATGGAGGTTAAAAAAAAAAGGAGCATAAAAATCATGCAGACAGAGACACAAACAGACATTTGTTATCGGGAATCAACAAAAGAAATTAAATCCTTTTAATCTCTCCAAGCTCAAACTGTTATTCATTTTTGAAATCGACAGTGTCATTTTGTGGATTACACAAGTTTCACGTAAATAATCATGCAATCACTTTCACTCTGTATTATCACACAATAATTCTCTATAAAGCATTCAAACATCACTTTTAGTTCCACCTATTATCAATTTGCCCTTATATATACTTTAAAACTTGCCAATAAGTTATCATTCATATTGTGTAAAAAAAAAAGCTTATTTGTACATGAGTGCATGTTGTCAGAATATGACAAAAGGTGAAAAACACTTTGACGCTACTAAAGCTGAAGTGAAATCTATTCTCTGTGTCTTCAAGTGCTGAGAAATCATAGAAAAGTGGAGTAAAACCGCTTGTATATGAAATGCATTGTGGCTGATTTTCTATTTTAAATCACGAAACAGAAATACATTTTCTTTCATAATTGTTTGTTTTCTCTACAAACAAGGATAACAGACCTTGGTGCATGACTGACAAGTCGTATACGGATGAAGGATCACAATCATTTACTCATGAGAACATCTCTTTGCTGTATTATAAGTTTGTTAGTTTACAGGTGAAATCACACAGGTGCAGTGATTTCAGTCCGAAGCAGGACGTGCCACCAAAAGCTTTCAGGCTCTTCTGCTTGTTTTTCAGTTTTTACCTCTTTGCACCGTCTCCCAGTTTTGCTGCTGAAGTTCCATCTTTTCTGCAGCAGGAGGAACATCTCTCATTTGTCCCACATAGTGAAACATCTTTACACTCACTACAAGAGCGTCTTGCTGAACTTACTTGAGTTGCTTCTGCTCTTCCAGTTTGGTCATGATGTCGTTCAGGTTCTGGGTGAGCTGCAGAGATTCACAAAGAGGAAACAGACCACAGATCAATTCACGTGTCCTATCGATCATCTTGGAATGGTCTTGATTTACCTTGCCCATTTCTCTGTGGAACTTTTCCTGATGACCTGCCAGGCTCTGGAATGTGTTAACATAGACGCCAACACGACTGCACAGAGGAACACACACAAACACACACATTGTCAACCGTTGGTCTCCGCTGCTGGAGCAGATCCTGCAGGAGGCGTCGGCCGCTCACCTGTCCCACAGAACGGGAAGCTCATCTTGCAGTTCCACGTTCAGCTCCTCGAAAATCCTCTGAGCTCTTCCAAGCTCCTCTTCTGCCTGCACACACAGAAAACATCCTCATGTATGTGTGTCTACGACGCTCAGCAGTGAAGAAACACAGTCAACATACAGGGCTTCATACAGGAGCTACAGGGATGCGAGACTCAACCATCGAACACAAGAAGGATGCAAACAGTTTTGATCAGGGGACAAATTAGATAACGAGGCCCTGCAGACATGATCAGCAGTGGAGTGAGCAGATATCCAGAGAGAGCAACTGCAAAGTGCCTGAACACAACAACAAAAACATCACATTTTCTCTAGTTGCTGTCATTGTTCACTCCAGACCATGTCAGCAATCAGGATCTTCTTCAGACCCTTTTGATGAGTCTAAATCCTTTTTTTTTTTTTTTAAGATATTGTATTAATCAAAAGTCAAAAGCTTTTCTGTGATATTTCAGTCTTATTAAAACGGTCAAAAAAAGCACTAGAAGCCAACTGGACCGACATTAAAAGAAGACAGAAGTTTAAAAATAGCCCTACAGTGTCCATAAAACAAGTTTATCCAATAATATTCAATTATTATCATGATCACTGTCTCTTCTGTGTTTCTAAGTCATATATTATGATGCATTTAGTGTAAGTTACCCACGATTTGAATGAAGAGAAACTACAACTATTGCAGTCATTGCATCTGCAACCATGAATAACTGAAAACATGATGGTGTTTTTTTTCTTGATGACTGTAGTGAAGCATCACCTCTCAGTGCTGACCATGCTGTGCAGGACCCAGGCTACAGTTTCTAGGGGTGAAGAGGAGGAGGAGGAGGAGGAAGATGAGGGGGAGGGGGGGAGTCAATGATGAACCAGAGTTTCACCTGGTTGTAGGAGAGGTTAGTCTGAGCCACCTGGTGGGCTGATATCAAACCCTGAGCCCAGCTGGGAGCCGCCATCTCCAACAGGGCTGCTGGCTAACCACACACACCATGCAGGAGAGAACCAGGAGGAAGAGAGGACAGAGAAAGACAGAGAGCAAACAACAACAATTCAAGACGGACATGTTAATCAGCAGGAAGTCAGTGAGAGTCGGTCATTCAACATGTTAGTTTGCTGCACATCACAGTGAGACAGTAGATCTGGATCTGGCCGTCAGACAGGGAACTAGAACGTCTCAGTTACGCCTCCTTTCCAAAACATTTCTGTTTCTACAGTCTAAATTAACATGAAGCGCCAACAATCGATCTCTCTGATGCTGCTGTAGACTCCATCCACAATAAATGCTCCACAAACACACACATACAGTATGTGTGTATTATTTTCACTGTAGCTTCCAGTTTCTACCAATATCCATTTTCTTAGCACGTACAGTCAAACAAATCTTTTTAGAAAGTTGCTCTAAACTCCAAACTAATGTTCCCATAAGAAACAAAGAATTATTAATTTATTATTCTCCTCAAAACAAAGCTTTTATTTCAATGTTTAGAGATATTACAAGCCTGTAACTGCAAAGTAAGAGAGATACGAGATGAATAGAGAATAACGTTACTTATAAAAAAATAGATACTTAGTTTTCTTCACTCTCCGTTTATTCTCATAACTTAGATTTTTTACTTTCACAAGTTGTCATTTGACTGGATGGCTCATGGGAAACCTTGTATAAGTTTAAGAGTTGTGCGATTCGGAGCGGGGCGTGACGACAACATACGCTCTACCTGTCAAGAATGACAAGAAACATTCTGCGCATGAGTGTGTGCAGAAGGCGGTGGCGTTGACTTGTCAGAACAGAGTAGCAGGTACAAGGAGTGAGACAACAGGCGTCAGAGCGACAGACGTTTTGGGACGTTCTGTTCGAATACGTCAGAGGGAAATATGCAAGTAAAGCCGTGACCACATGTCTTAATTCAGGAGCTTTGTTACTAGTTATTTGAGGTCGGTTTTATCAGTGAATGCATTGAATATAATATTTATCAATTATAGCACACACACAGCTGTTTACCTTAGCGATCTTGGCCTCGTCTTTCTTCTTGCCTTTCTGTAAGGAGGCAAAGTGATGCCGGGCGCTGTCGAAGTCCACCATCTTTCTGTCACGCTTGGCGATACGAGCCTGAGGACAGACGCTTCTATTAGAAGAGCTGAGAATCATCTAACGCCATCAAACTGCAAATATTCCAGTCTGAGAAATATTTGTGTTCGAGCTTCATACACACCTTGATGTCAGGAAACTGGGTCAGGTACGTGTCGATGGACAGCAGTGATTTGTCTGTGATGTTCTGGTGGTAGTCCAACCACAGAGTGTCTGTGTCCTGGCACACAACCAAATAAAATGTCAGAAAAGATTCTAAAAGCACTTCACAGATTGTTTATTCTACTTCTACTTCCTCGTCTTTTCTTAGGCTCATGTCTCTCTCCACCGTTCTGTACAGATGCAATATTTTTTTGGGGTTGTAACAACCAATATCGTAATAATTTTAGCCGTTCCGAATGTAATAAAGCTGAATAAAACAGTAAAATCCATGAATGAAAAACTGATAAACAAACTGCATAAAAACTGTTTTTATTTCCAAGAAAAGCAGCCCTCATGTATCATTACACTACTGGCGAAGGTTGTAATATTAAAAAAGACCAAACTAATTCCAGTATTGGTCGTGACACGTGTGTAAGATGGAGAAGACGTTTGCTTCAGATGTATAACTGAGGTTTTCCTCTGTCATTAAGGTGATACTGGTACTTTCTACACAGTCGATGGCGATTATCTAACCTGTTAAACCTCACAGTTTTACATTAAAGTCTCACACTATGTCCCCAGGTATTTTCTGCTTTTGTCTTCAAGTACATACCTGAACCAGTATTCTTCATCTAAATGAGTGGAATCAGAACAGTTTTAGATTTTTAGAAACTGGAGGAGAGTGTTGTTGTGAAAATTGCAGCAGTTCCAGTTTGTCCTGGATGTCTGCTCTTGAATAAATGGTCTACTTCCTGTCCTCCAGAGCTGCACCGGCATGTCCCACAGTCACAGTGACTGAGGCCGTACAGTCCCCCCAACAAGTTGACCTTATCTCATGAGTTTAGAGTTCAGTTTGATTGTAATCTCATGGTTACTGTGGTTTCTTCTCTCTGATAGTGTCTGTGGGACAAACTGGGCTCGCTCTGCTTTTTACCTCCAAGTTATTGTCCATCTCCTTCTCTATCATCTCCTTCAGGGTGAAGGACAGATGCATGCAGTTAGGAAAGAGAAAGTTTGTTAGCAGGCGGGAAAAGATGAACTGAAGGAAGGGAAGAGCAAAGAGGAAGCAAACCAAAGCTCTCCGCCGGCCGTCAGTTCTCACCTCTGCCAACGTGTCCATTTCCTCCTTGCCGAACCAATCGGGCTCGTACATGTCGGCCAGGCAGTCCTGCAGCCGCCGCGACGCCTCGTGCATCGCTTCGATTCAAACACATCAAAAACCATATTACCACACAATCCTTTGGTGTTTTTGTATTTTAGTTGAGGTTCCACGGTTGGAATTATTTCTATCTGACAGGAATATGCCTATCGTGACTACCAGTGTGTGTTACTGACTGCATCTCTGTGTGATAATCTCGATGGTTTACTGAACTTTGGATAAACCATAACAGCAAATAGTCGGATATGTTGCTTATCTCTATCTTATGATTGTGTATTTTTATTTTTTTGTGCCAATTTTGCATCTATTCATCAGTTTTCATTTTAGCTACCAGAAAGTTTTTTTTTTTTTTTTTTAAGTATACCCTTTAACTGTGTCTGAGTGACATTGTACTATTGCTGACACCTTTTCTTCAATCTCACAGTCACATGAGTAGGTCCAAAAAGTGTTTAGTGCTTCACTTCAAAGGAATTTTGAATGTGTTTGTTGTAGTTTTATGTCTCTTGGAGGTCATTTCTCATCCCTCTGCTGCCTCTGTAAGACTATCTACCTCATATGTTGTAATGCAGTGTCGTGTTGCAGCCTGCTAACTCGCCTGCCGTTGATATGATGAACACAAACACTTACTTTTTACTGCTGCCTGGTACGCTTTCAGGTCTTTTTGCAGTTTGGTTCCTTCTGCCTGAAACAAAATGAATCACTTTAGAATCAAACTGTTTCTGCATGAGTAACGTGTGAGACGATCATTTAAATGAAAATCTGCTTGTGAAGGTGGAAAACTGTCTGCTGACCATCTGCTTGTTGAACTTGGACACCATTTCCTCAAAGGCAACATCTCGGGTCTCGTCTGCTTTGCCGAGCTTCTGCAAGACCTGCGAGAAAGACGAGAGGAGCGATCACTTCTTCCATCCATTCAACTCTCATTTCATTTCAGCCGTGTTGCTTTGTTCAGATCTATAACTGGAGGCATGTATTCGTCTATTTTCAGGCTGAACTCAGAGCCATGTGCCTCTCTGCTACGTCTGTGGTTCGCACCAGCTGTGCGTCTGGATGAATAGCAGTGTGAGTCGTGGAAGTTTGATTATGAGGATATTATGTCGGGTAGAAACGGGTTTATTGATCATGTTGAGGAAACATCAGACATGAAAGCATCATTAAATAGTTTGAAAATAGACCTACATCAATCCGTGACGCATTATACACCAAAATAGGGCAAAACGGTGATGGAAAAACGCATAAATAACACAAATATATGAAACACTACAGTAAATAGATACAGAACTGTTGTTAAGATGCTAACATAATTGAAACTACAGCAAAACCAGCAAGAATTGATGTAGGATAGCACCATGAGACTAAACTGATGGTCAGACAATCCTGAGAACAGAACGCTGTAAAAAAAGATCAAGCAACGGATAAAATATGATGCAAAATGAACAAAAGCACACAAAATGACACAAAACGTTGAAATGTATTTGCAGAAAATGCAAAGGAAGGATAAACCAAAAAGAGGCAGAACTTACAAAAGCAAGAATGAAAAGTCAGAAAAGAGGAATGTATGAGGAACATATTACAAACATATGCACACAAGAGGTGCATGTTGATGCAACAAGCTGTAAAATATTATAAATAAATGAAATCAGCTGCTTTGTTTTTGGTTCTGATCAGAGACTCAACGAGGGAATAGCACAGAAGGATCTCTGCTGTATTATATTTATGTCTGCCACGTCACCAGAAATACGTCCAACGTCTCCGACAGCAAGTTCGCCGCAGTGCCTGCCTTTTCTTAATAAGGATTATGTTGGTATGTGGAGGTCAAAGGTCAAAGCCTTTGCCCCAAAGAAAGATGTAAAGTGATATTGAACGGTTTCTAAATTGAGAAAGCCACCAATCTTCCTCTTGTTTCCCAAACACAAAGAACATGCACGCACACTTTCTGATGATAGACAACATAACTTAGTTAATTTACTCTGATTTGTAAGATGATTTTCTTCTTAGTGAAATCCTAAATGTGCCTTTCGTAGTTTTCCTCCAGTCGGTGCACTCCACTGACTGTAAGGTGGAGGCAAGCAAGAAAGAAAGAGGAGGTGTCAACGTATTTCTTTTGTTGCTGTTGGAGGAAGGTCAGCGGCTAATCTGATCAGATGACTGACTGCAGACACATGGACGGAGCACCTCCAGCACCTCCACCACCTGCCGCCCTAATCCCGTGATGGACACTCAAACCGTCAACAGGACAGAGGGGACTTCCACGCCGGCGCT
>OMNM01002652.1:0-11040 GCA_900302745.1 Parablennius parvicornis | reverse complement strand
TGTTTCGGGATGGGAAGCATCAGATGGAAGGATTGAAAACACTCTGCAGTACATTCAAAACAATACAGTAGCCAGTGGAGAGTAGCAGATGGACATCCGTGTAGAGATCATGTGCTTAATCTATTAACATTTTTAAAAAATCAAATCACTTTCATTGCTACAATTTACTGATGTCACCATTTATCTTTTCCACAGTCAATCATCTAATTTTTTTTTTTTTTTTTTGTAACCCGGGCTTAGGAAGCCCATATCTTTGAAAACTTTAAAAAGTAAAAGCAGTGTTCAAATTAAACATATTCCACTTTCAACTGGCTGATTGTGTTTACACATTGTCTTGAATAAACTGTATTTGAAAACAATTTCCCAGGAGTAAACCATGCTCTCATTCATGTATGCTCACAGGAAACTGGACAAAAAACAATGAATATCAGCCATGGTTTTTTCAGCAACCTTTAATTTTCTATATTTCTGTGAAAGGCTTCCAGTAATTAATTAGGGCTTGTTTTCTTAAACTTTTTCTGTCACCATGTCCTCGGAAGTGATCTTATTTGACAGACTGGCGGTGTATTATTAGCAGTGGTATAAATAGCCATTTTAATAGCATTTTTCACCTTTGCACATTTTTGTGTGCAAAAAAAGGCCAATTGCTTATAGTCGCCTTTGCTACATACAATCTGTTTAGGTTCAGTAACTGACGTAATTAAAAGGCTTTGCTTTGAAGTTTTATGGTGGTGAAGTTAATTTGTAGCCTGTTTACATTTTGAGGCTTTAACACTTAATTTTTGCATTATGAGAGACCAGTATGCATCCATTTATCCATCCATGTGGCCCAGAAGACAGCACCGTGTAAACAATAGATAAATGAATAACAAAAACATTTCATGAAAAATAAACACTGCAAGTGTTTGGACTGGAAGGTCAAGGTTTCAAACTCTAATGAGGGTTGTGATGTGAACATTATCCAACATACAACAGTGAATCAAGATGTGCTACTCCAGAATGGGGCAGCTGAAGAGTATGTATTTATTAATTATGTTTTGCAACTTGCTGCTGGCTGTGCAAATGAGTAAATAAAGCATAAACATGGTATTGTGAATTTACTCCATTGTTTTCTTTCAAAACAGATAGTTACACCCAACACAGGTTGTTTTTGAGGCTTTTGAGATGCTTATAAAACAAATGAAATTTGTATCTATTGGACTTTATGCTGGCTGTTCACATTATTTGGTTCTCATACACGTTAGTCATTTTACATTCATATTAAAACGAGCTGTCACTTATAGTGTAATTTCATCTATCGACTGATGTGAACTCGGCACTCCCCTTCCAATGTGTCTTTGGTCTATAGTGGAAAGATGTCAGGCCTTCTCGGTTAGTATTTAATTTTACAATAATGCATTTCACTGTCCATACCCCTGCTGCTACCTACAGCCCCTCAGAAACCACTTTGCAGATATAATGACACATAATTGTCTGCTGGATTTGCCTGTTAGGGGCTTCATTTTGAGCTGGTATTTGTTCAAGAATGGAAGGGGAGATGTCAAGTTAATAAGGGCTAATGTGAAATTCTGATATCTATTCACGCTGAAAATTGTGCAGAAAATAGCCATGACATACATTTCATCCTGAGCTACAAACAGATTGTATACACTTTGTGCGTAAACAGCTTGAATCTTATACATTAGCGAGCGCCGAGAAGCATATTCACTGGCTATTCTTAGTGATTGCGGTGGGGAGGTCTTTAAATGTGTCTGTGTTTGCATGTATAGCAGCATGCGTGTGTGTATTATGCATGTGCATGCATGCATACAGGTGTGTGTCTGTGTATGCGTGTGCATCTGACAATAAGGTTGATGTCATTCAGGACACTTTAGCTGGTTGAGTGATCTAAATGTGTGCTGTGGAATGAGATGAATCTCGCAAGTGCCACAGGGAGAAGAGGGAGGGGGGGACTAAATGTGTGAATCCCCAACGGATATTCAGACTGCTTATTATGGTAAGCCTCTGCGTGCATGAATCCTCCACATAAACATACACAAGTTCAGGTTTAAGCTCATGTGCGCACATGTAAAGACAGAATAAAAGGGAGCTATGAAGATGTGGGGACGCAAAGAAAGAAAGCGAGAAAGACGAGTTATGAGACATGTGATTTACATTTGCACAGTGATAGGCTCACAGTTCACAGCCCGTAAAAACTAATTCCACGCCAGCCTATCCATAGCCATCTCATGTGGGAGCCATTCCACCTTTAAAACCCCCTCTCACTTAAAGCGGGCCCAGATGTAAGTCAAGGGGCTGCTTTGGATTAGCCAGAGAGAAAAACTCATTTCCTTTGCCATTTTATGAGCATTTAATTTGAAACAATTAAGATATTACAGTGCTGCGGATTCACTACACAGAGTGACAGCTGGGAGCGATCCCATAAACCCCTGAGCTAGTGAATGAGGTACCTTGCTATTTTTTTTTCTTTTTTGCTCCTCTCCATCCACTCCTCCTCTTCCTTCTCCTCTGTCTTCTCTTCCATTTACTCTCTTATTTCATTCAAGCATTTAGCTTGAGGCTCTGTTCAGGTGAACGTCCTACCGTTTCCACAGCTGAGCTCTCGCCCCAGCCACTACTTACTTTAGCGACTCATAAATGCACCAGTTGGCTGATGACAGGACGGCCTAATTTCCAAGGGCTAAAGGAAGGAAGTATGTTTCTTTTCTGCAAAGCCCTTTTTTTTTATAACGTTCACACCTTTTATGACAATCTTGAATCGATCGTAGACAATGTATGACTCCTTTTTAGAGTAATAGACTGCATAGATACACATACCTGTAATAAAACATAGTCTGTTATTGTTTCCATTCAATATATTGAACACTGTACAAACGTAAACAATAATATTTTATTCCAGTAATGTAAGTTGCCTCTTTTCTCACCACAGCATCATTTTAATAACTTTCATCATCATTTCATGATGATGAAACTAGATACTAGATAGTCCATATATTGGTGTTCAAATATACAAAGTAAAAGTATGAAGTTGTCAGAGTAACAAATGCAGAGGAGAAATCTACTTGAGTACAATAGAATAGTATCTGTACTTCTTTCTTCTCACTCTAGGATGGGAGACATATTGACCCTGTGTCCTAAGTGTCCACCACTTAAATAATTCTTCCACTCTCTGACTTTGAATCTGGGCAAGCTTTGTCAGCGTTCACCCATCAATTCACCTGCACCACCTAACTTCCAAGCTGGCATAGAAGGGCATTGGAAGTGTGAAATTGATGAAGGTGTGCTTGTGAAAATGTCAGTGGGGGATCACTGGTCAGAGAAAGCGAGGGATGAAGAGGGGACAGGGAGGAAAAAAGAGAGCAAAGGTATATTTTGGGGTGGGGGTGTTGTCAGATCGGCATCGCAAAAGCTCCTTTTCATGAACACTGAACTGTAAAATAGAGGCCCTAGTGCAAACAATGGCCATGATCAATCAGCCATGGTGAGAGACTCCTAATAAATGCCCAGTGCCCACATGCACTACAAGAAATAAATAGAGAGAAAAAAATGAAAACAGAGGGACTGAGTGACAGAAAGAGGCACAGGCAGAAATGTGGTATATGTCTCTATTTGATTGTAGAGTCAGAGAGGTAGATAGCCGAAGGACCGGATGTAGACAGCGGGATGGAGAATAGGTAAATAAATTAGCAACAGGAATAAGATGATGGGCAAGGGAAGGTAATGTCCTTTTAGATGAGGGAACATTTTAATAAATGAAAAGACACTGAATGGGAGTGGAGGGAGATGGCCATTTTTTACTACAGTACTGACAATTTACCTACTTGAAACAGCCACATATGTGACTTTCAGCTGATAAAACAGTTGGATCATTGAGGAAAAACATACTCTTGTCATACATTTCACATCTTTTTTCCATTTTTCCTGAATCCATGGGTTCTGTGCATATCCCTCCGCCACACACTTTCAGATCCAAATGTGCGCCGTTTCACCAGACATATGTCCTGAAATGAGTTCCACAGAGCGACTCCGTCAGGCAGGAGTTGACTCAATCTGTCTAAACCTCTTTTCCCCACTACCTTTATCTCTCTCTTTGTCTATGTGCACCGGCTGCTGCACACCATGGCTGCTCGTGCCATCCCAGTTGATCTCTTAATGGACCTAATTGCTTTTCAGCTCATTGCACCCCGCGCCAACGCTAAACTAAATCAACCCGACGCCCCACCCGCAAGCCTCGCTCTGAACCTGATTCTGTTTGACATCATAATAAGGTGATATTGACCATTGATGACTCAGCACTTCCAGAAAAGATGAGTAAGCATGCAGCTTGCGTCACAGTGCGCTTCGAGACAGGCAGGACCATCCAGGTCATGTCAGAGGTCAAGTTGCACTCCTTAGGAGAGCTACCTATTGTGCTCTCGTTGTCAATCTGCTGTGACCTTCTCTGCGCCTGCCCGTTTATAATATATTGTTATGCGGTGAACTACACTACACAAAAATATCACTCTTGTTAAATAGATGCAGCCTCTTGACAACACAATCTGTAGTCATGCCAGCCTGCATGGTCGCACATTAATGTCATGTGGTGAACACTTGAAAACTAATCACAGCTGACAAATGTGAAATGTCGACTTGCAGTCAGCTCACCTGATCTGACACAGTTTCAGACTATGCTCTCACCTCTGTGTGCATTGTGAAACATCAGCACAGTCTGAATATAGTTAATACCTGTTATGAAACACTTGGCAGCACTAACAGTACGAGCTAATATATAACTACAGGAGATCCTCCAGGTTCAGCAAGCCTGCAGTGCCACAGTGTTTGAAACATTTGAAGAACCTATTTTTGACAACTTTTTTTTTTTTTTACCCCCCATCAGAGTGATGGGGCCTTCAATGTCCCACACACAATTTCATGCCCAAGTTTGAACAGAAGATGTCTCTATTTGTGTTGTCAATCAGTGCTTTTCTCACTGGTTTTAAGTGGGCAGGACCCAGCTAAAAAAAATGTCAATGTCATATATGCATGTGCAATTGAAGTTGAACAACTTCAGATTCAGGATGATGCCAGCAGTGTCAATCAAATCTGATCGCACAACACCCACATAGTCCTGATGAGTTTGTACAACTTTGGGCAACTCAGAAAGTTCACTCCAAACTGAGATCAATGATTGCTCATTGAGTCACGATAATGCCACATTACAGTGATTATTTAATTTAGGACAGTAGTTCACTGCAGCTTTCAGATAGTCTCATTGTGATGCGTAATTCCTTTTTTTTTTTTTCCTTTTACCACCTTGTGTTGATTAGCACTTTATTTTCACATTCTCTCATTAAACAAGAATCTCACACCCTCTTAACTCTCTAGAGGACTCATTTGAAAACATAAGCAGGGTTAATTTAATGATCTGGCTTCAGGAGACATTACAGTTTGTTTAAATTGAGCCCAGAGTAACGTGCAGAACAACTGTGCAGTCTCCAAGTAGATCAGAGAGTAAGTTGCACGGGTGTTATCGGTGATTGTGTAAGTGTTGGTATACTGCTGTCTGGCATCGGACCAATAACTTAACCATTTCTTCCCCAATGTGGACATAATTATGGCCGTCAATCGCACTCTTGGACTTGACTTGGATTTAAACACGTCATAAAGTCGTGTTTTGTCTGTGATGAACTGTGCCACTATTAAGTTCTTCAGTTTCGACTGGATGTTAATTTCTTATGAAAGCATGACTGTATGTTCAACCATCCATCATGTCTGACAGATTCCAAGAGCGAGAGAAGTATTAGATGTCTCAGCCAAGGACTAGAGTTGGGTGTTGGCTTACATTTTTCGTGCCTTGGAGATGTGTGTAATATCACCTTGGTATTTGTTGCTCTTAGCCCCCCACCACCACCAGCCCACCCGTCTCTCCTCCTGACTGCTTGGGCAGCGGCCATAAACAAGTCAATCTCCATCCGTCTCAACACATTGGATTAGATTTATCCGCTTAAGATAGATTGTTATCCCAAAGAGCGTGAGTCTCGCTTGATGGGGAAATTAATTTTACGATGGCTGGTTTACTTGATCAGGGATGTGGGGGAGGTACAGACTGTAAATGCACCAACTCTGCGGTGTGAGGGGCTGTAAAAGAAAAAAAAAAAAAACAACACAAAAACACAACAATCTTTGTTTTTGATTCATACAAGCCTTCTCTCTTCTCTGCAGCATTATACACGGTGTTGTCTTTGGGTCACAGAAACTTGAGTAATGACTTGAGTGACAGTCATTTGTAAAGTGCCAGCAGCCTGTCGTGGGTGAAAAGGCCTGCACCTCAGGCTATACCAAGTTCTGACAGTGAGAGATACTGCATCTTCACGTTTGTCCAGCATAAAAAAATGTGAAATCCCCAATTCTGCATGCAAAACTTAATACGTTTTTTTTTTTTTACAAAATCCTCCCAGTCCTGTCAAATTCCAAGTGTGCTAGTGATCTATTAGACTGTGTTGCAGTGGACTTGACCAACACTTGTTTGAGCTACAAAATCCAGTTTGAGCCCACAGTGGCCCTTAGTTCAAATTTATCTGACAAGCATTGCTTGGGACCTCTTAAAGCAGACTAAAAGCAAACCTCTTTTCTTACAACTCAGAAAATCAATCATCTTGTTATTTTTTTTTTCTTCTTCCATCTAGTATGCCTATTACTGAACCCAAAAGTTTACAGCTGATACAAAATAAAAGAATATGATGAATAAGGCTTAGGTTTATCCCCTGAGGGGGTAAAACATAATAGATAAATAAGAAAATAAAACATGGCACCCTGTAAATTGAAGCCATATCAATGAATCAGTTTGCCTTCTCCAGTAAACTTGAGATTTTCCACAAGGCTAACACTTAAAATGTTGCTGAGAGAAAGCTTTTACTTAAGGAAAAAACTTTGACCAGCCTTACCTCCATGAAACAAAAGAGCTACCAAGGTCTCGTACAGTTTGAAAAGCACTTAACATAGTTGAAAGAGAAAAAAAGAAGGCAAATAGCCGCGCAAGCATCTCACAGGGAACTTATTTTTTACGTGCTGGGATACTCACAACTGATCCTCAAACCATGTACATGTGCGATTATTGCTCACTATGTCGAATGCTTGAGTTTTTTTATACAGTCATGCAAGCCAGAATACAGGGCTTTTTGAGTACTGAGTTGGTGAGTTAAAAACTGTCAAAGTGAAAAAATCCAAAGTGAAGAGGTGTTGTGTGGAGTGAGACCTCAAAATGGTTTGTGGTTTCTCGGGTCAACGTTAGGTGAGCTTCAGTCCAAAGAAGATCTTGTTTGTTTGTTTGTATATGTTTTTCTTTGCATGATTCAAGGACAATTGAATGTGTTTGGTACAGTGTTGGGCTTTGATTCTATTATGTAATTTAAACGGTGGGAAATTGTTCCACGACCTTTAGATTACAATGCTCTGGATTGATGAACTTCAAACGTGAATTCTCTGAAAGGCTGTTGGTCGAAATGTTATTGTTACAATTTGTTGACCAGTTGATGTATTAAATACTATGATGCTCCAGTGGTGGTTGTTAATATTTTTTTTACTTTTCTGGACTTTTTATTTATTTATTTTATCTGTTCTAACTTTTTTGAAATGTGTTTCTGCCAGAAAAATAAAAAAGTTGTATTCTTTTTATTATTTCCGAAACGTCACACTTTAAAACTTGATGTTGTCTTAAAATTAGGGTTGTATAATGTTTACAATGTTCCCAATGTCAGCAAATCTGCACACAAGGGACAATAGAGACTGACTATAATACAATATGCACATTGTAGCTTGTTTTGCTTTTTGTTGGAACTTAAAATTTAAATTTGACCTCTACAAAAACATTTCTAAGTGAAATTATTTTGATGACCAAAGACAGACAGATTCATTTTGGAATACAGCTCATACTATCTTTGGTATTACATAAAAAACTCAAATAAAAATAATTATAATAATAATAAGTGGAAAAAATATTGTAACCGCTAACTAAGAATGATCCAAATTAATCCATTCACCTTCTATGCACAATGAACATATTTCTAAAATTTCACGCAATTACATCCGATTGTTCCAAAATATTTATCTCCGGTTTTAAAAGTGTACGTAAATGGAAAAAGTACTCTATTTAAATATTCTTAAAAATAACTAGGCTCATTAATTGGTTTGGCATTTTATTTATTCACCAGCTCACTACGATTATTTTTTTCCGCATTAAAAAAAGGTACAAAATAAAATTATTTTAAACAACTGTCTTGGTAATGACAGTATTCAGTTCTAATTAGTTTTGTAAAAATCTGAATCCCTAAAGATTTATTATGTGGGCAGATAAAAGGGGAAACGCATAAATCAAAAGCGTTTACTTTTCATTATTCATCCAAAGCAAGCGCACACTGATAGGATGTAACCTTTAACACTGCTGTGAGCATTTGCATTATATCTACATCACAGATGTCAATCATTGGTACTGTTTGAGTGACCCCACACACACAAGGTAAATATGCCTCAGGCTGTATATCAGATATTGTGGACTTACATACACTAATGTTTTGTCATTGTACTCCAACAAACAAAACATTTTCCAGGCGAGAGTCTTTTTTAAAAGAACCCTCCTACAGTGTTGAAAATTAATAGGCAGCGCTGCAGCGAGTTGTAATGTATTTTCCCAACGTGGCGAGTTGGCTTTCTCTCTTTTGGATCCTTCCTACTGAAGGACAGTTGGTTTATAGACTTCAGTGAGACAACAAAGTTCAGCCACGATAGGGCAGCAAGGCAGGCTCTTTGATAAATCTTACGCATGCCCCCATTTATCAACAAGTGCTGCCGTATTACTGCCATACATTGTGCCAAGAATATGAAAGCACAAGGTTTGATTGAGAACAGAATGGTAAATCCAATAACTAGTGTCATCCAGTTATATACAAAGATCAAGAATATGGTGAAAGGATTTGGAAGAAAGAAAATTCTTACATTCATGAATCCGGGGTGGCTGTCAGCAGGCCTCAGACAAAAGGCCAGAATCATTTCCTCAAAGTAAACCAAGATTTCTCCATGAAGACATTCAAGGGTGAATTATTTTTGAACAATTTAATTTGCTCACCAACAAAACTGTGTTCCTACTCCGTCTCCACACACCTCATTATTATGAATAATTTCCAAACAATTGCTGCTATTACAGTCTGATAATCAGACATTTGTGATCTAAAGTACGTCGTGCCTCGAGACAAAACAATCCCACTCCCACAGTGCTCTCTCATAGCCAGCGTTCGAGGCCAATAGTTCACATAACAGTAATTTCATCGAGTTCCTCCATTGTTCATTGTCGCAAAAACCAACACTTTATTTTGGCTTCTGAATCTTCATGCAGAGACCGTATCAAATTCTGCTCTCGGAAAATGGAGCCGGCTATAATTTGCAGGTATAAATCACCATCACAGTTACTCAATCAGACACATGACATGTCTGAGTGCAGGTAAGAAAACAGATCTGGCGACTGCAGCAGTCCGTCTCTCTGTCTTTCAGTGCACCATTGTGGGATGCTAGATGCTTGTGTCTGCAGGGCTAGGTTGTTCATCAGAGGGTTTGGGTTCGTGCCACAGAAGCAACTTTTCTCAAAAACACAATTGGTCATAGTCATCTGTCTCCCCGGGCCCTTGCTGTTATTATTATTATTTATTTTTTTTATTTTCTGTAGCTCTACATCAGACGAAGGTGCACTTGACTGCATTATCAGGAGCAGCATTACCCCATTGTTGTGCAACATTTTGTCTGTTCAGTGGCTTGAATGAGAATAGATCACGCCTTGAAATCATTACGTGAAATGTGTAATCATTACACTTGGATTATAGAGGCTGCTGCACAACAGGCTGACCTTGAAAGTATGTGTGAAGGCAGGCTACGAGAAGGCAATGCCTTCAAGAAAAAACAAACCATGTGTGTATACTTACGGCCAGAGAACACAGTCAAGGTGTCTTTCTTAATATTGGTGATATCAGTGTATGAATTGGCATTGTTTATGGAGTTTGCTCTAAAATGACCCCAGACATTACATGTATTCTCATACCAGGGTTTGCACCTTACCTGCATGGAGATCGAAAAGAACTAGATTTATTAAATGTATAATTTTACTGCAGTATTATAGTGGGAATTCACTTTCGCTTCCTCAGGATTTAAACAATTTCTGCTACAGAACTTTATGGAAATTATGGAAACTGACAAGCATTGAGGTTAAGACATAACACATATAAAACCATTGTTACTTTATTACTATTGATAACTTAATTCAGTGAGTGATTGTTTGATGTTTGGATGTCGCTTTTGTATGTCACATGTTTATAACTACCATCTGAGTATCTTACAATTCTACTTTAGAAGTATCATGGGCTGTCAAAATGTAAAGGCTCATGACATATTTTGCATTGTATTTTCAAAATCAGAACTTTAAATGAACAGTCATTTGCCATTAAAACTACATGGTTTATATGCAGTTTTTGGATGTTTGGCAACAACATTTACTTCTCTTTGTTCCAAACTAATAATCACAGACTGATGATAATTGTATAATACATGCTGAAATTGGTCTGTTAAGTTTTAAGATAGTTGCTTGTGTGCTATGCAAAATTTTCTTCCTTCAATTTTCATCACTTGATTGAGGCATTTAACATGGGGGGAAAAAAATGAAAAGCTGTTCCCAAAGAATGGTACACATTTTAAAGTGGGGAATTGTTTATAGCATATTTTAATTTTGACATTGAATTATGGATATATCTCTGGAATATCTCCAGAGGTGTGTGGAATTCCCAAAAAATATCATATGAAGAGTTAATGAAGTTTGCACCAGGATTCGAGCCTGGTTCCCTCACACGAAAGGTCAAGATTAACCCGATGGCCATAGTGGACTCCCAAATCACATAAATGACAATTTATCTAAGCAGCATGTACTAACAATGACACAGCCAACAATCTTCTCACAGTTTAACATCTGAAAATAATTATTGGATCAGACTTGAGAAGGCGTCTTTGACACAAGTCTTTCATGAA
>OMNM01002648.1:10247-53072 GCA_900302745.1 Parablennius parvicornis | reverse complement strand
TTGTGGTCGCGCGTCTTTGTGTAGATTTCAGCCGTCGTCATGTCTGTCTGCTCACCTGTCTGCCTTTTCCCATCCCCACATCACTCCACATCTCCGTTTATCCTCGCATCATTTCCATGCTGCGCACCAGTGTGCAGGTTTAATAAAAAGCCTCACTGCGGCTGGAACAAGGAGGCGGGGAGCGCAGGCAGAGGATGTTGCGCCGAGTTACTTCAGCCTACATTGTTTACAGAGACACACATTTATATTCGCACTTGTGCAAGTTGAGATCGGTATTTCGTCTCCTGAAGCCGTTTTTTTCCTCCAGTATCTGCTGGATTGTGTATTTCTATTGTGTCAATCTCTTTTTAAACAGTTTCCTCTTATCTGCGTGCAAGTAAAGCGGTTCAGTTTGCACAAAAGACTGGAATGTGGCGAGGAAAAACAGTCATAGATCAAAATAAACCACTTGTTAGGATTTTTTTTGCAAACAAAATATAATCAATATTTTAAAAAGATGTGAAGTGATAGGATTTTCCTTAATTTACAGATTGTCCTAGCTATTAAATTATTGCTCTTTGTGTGCCCCCTCCTGCCCTTTCCTGACAAACAATTTGCATGTTTGACTGATATGCAATATTTGACGGGTGTCCTATAAAATACGCTCTATTTCAATTAGCTCCACTCCTATTTTAACTTTTATGACGCATTTAAGATTCTACTTTGATTCCTCCGCCCCTTTCCTCACCGTTAAACATGACATAATGCTTTTTTGTGTGATGACTTCTTTACAAGTATGACAAGTTTCTTTTCAACTGCAATGCGAAACGTTAAAAGAAAAGAGGTCAGACTCTTGCAGTATTATCAAATGGCAAATATGAACTTAAATGCATAATTTGAGATCACTGTCTGCCCCATCCCATACCTCCAAATAAGATGTATTTTTTTAAATATAAATTAATTTGTATTTTGTTTATTTATAACTTGCATGTGAGATTCTAATAATTGAAATAGAAACGCCTTCAGTTAGCTTCTTTTTTTTTATCAGTAAAATTTAAAAAGCAAGGCAGGTTTGAACTTGCAGTCGGATGCTGTGTGCTCCCTCTCTCTTCCAGATGAAATATTGCCATGGTTACCAAACAAAGAAGGGGTGATGTGATAGCAGCCTATGGATGAGCAGAACAAAGGAGGAAACCAAAGCTCTTGTTTAGCTTGTGGTCGCCACATAAAATGAACGAGGGAGACAGTCATTGTTCTTGTAGTGCCGCCACATGAAAGGATGGACTGCATGATTTTATGTTTTAAGACACAGCTGCACAATAATTGCTTTTGGCGGATTTGGTGATTTCCTGCATTGCATTTTCGGGGGTGTGTTAGTATTTGATGGTTTGACTTAGTGCATCTCAAAAGCCTTTATTCGCGTGGAGGAGAGCAGATTCTCTTCCACGTGGTAGAAAACACCCACTTCCTTGTGAGAGTCATAACAAAGAGGGTGGGTTTTTATTTCACAGTGCTTACACCTTCCTGAAGTTTATGGTGATGTGGACGCTGGTGCTGCTGGCAGACTTCATCCTTGAATTCAGACTGGAGTACTTGTGGCCATGCTGGCTCTTCTTCGGAAGCGTGTACACCACTTTCCACTGCCACGGGCTGGTGAGGACTCCTGCCATGTGATTTCATATTCTGTGCAATAGTGGCCATCCTTATAATGATAATCTAATCTGAGCTAAGCTGAGGTGACAGATGACATTTATCACACTGAGAACATTGTTTCCCTGGTGTTTTAAATTAAAATCAATGCCATTCACTCAAATGTGTTATTTCTTTTGTTTTCAGGTTATTTGTGTTGTTTTTGTTTGTGCCGCCTTCACTCTGGACATTTTTTGTCTCATTTTTGTTCCTTTGCACTGGCTGTTCTTTGTGGCAAGCACCTATGTACTATTCAACTACATTTGGCACACAGGTGAGTAAATAGATTATTCTTTTCAAGCTTTATTCATGATTTTCACTCCTGCTGATAATAGATTTGCTGCTCATCAAGGAATTTCATGTGAATAAGTTTGATATTATTCTGAATTTATCTTCAGAAAAGGGCATCTGTATATCGACGGTGTCCCTGTGGATCCTGCTTGTGTACACAGAGGCTTCACTGCGACTCAAAGACCTTAAAACTTCTCATGCCAACCTGTCTCATCTTTTCGCTGCACACTGGTGTGTAGAATTGATGCACACGTAACTTTTGCTGTTTGTATACTTTGAAATAAGCTGTATGCAGAAACTTTATGTAACATACCAAGTTGTGTATATACGTTTAATGGTTGCGGGAAATAAGCTGTAAGCTCTTAACAGCTTTTTTCCGCCTCTGCATTTGCTCTCAGTATTGGATACCCTGTAGTTTATCTGGGGTTTGATGCCACCTGCTACTTCACCAACATCTTCAAGCTGCGCATACAGAAAGCCGTGCAGAGTGAGAACGACTTCCACATGCACCTCCTCCAGCACTCGCTCCCACCAGGCCTGCAGGTTTACCCCAAGACGGGCACAGATGGCAGCAGCAGTAAGTCTCTGCACCTACGCCATCCATTCCTTTGCATGTACACTTTTGGTTTATAGATGTTATTCTGGTTATTTGCTGACTGTTGTTTGATATAATGGCTTTTAGTTCTTAGTGTTTGATTGTAATTGTCCGCTTTGTACTTAAGGCAACCTAACTGGTGCAGAACTAAGGTTGTTAGAACAACATATGTGGGGCATTACAATCACTTGGCATGCTTCTTAACCTTCAGGGATCAATTTGTTGAGCTCTCGTAAACCAGATAAAGGTGGTTTTTGTTGTGCAAGATTGCCAAAGGATTTAAAACCCATTCTATGATTAGGAAAATTTGAATAATTCAATTGCTCAGATTTTTCATGTCTTGAAAAATAATTGAGTAATTTCTCTGATCAGGGTGAAGGTGTTTCTCTTTAGCATCATTTCAAACCACTCCAGAGTTGATGAGACATTTGACAGTATTAATGCTAATCTGTATAATCCTAACTGGCAATATTGGCTGACTCCAGTGAGCTAGTATTTTCTTCATAATTTTTTGTCTCGGATGTACTGAAGTCTTCATTTCTTCAATTCGAATTGAACAAATTGAAATATCTACAGATGCTAAACTTGGTTGTTTTCATGGTTTTGGGTTACTCTACTTGTGTTTGTTGCAGCAGTGAGTCAGAGGACTCAAAAGATGTGGATTAATGGACTGATGATTTCTGATTCAATATGAAGTTTGAAATCATTAAATAGAGTGATTCAGAAAATGATTTGTAGGATCCAGTTTATCACAACACTGTGAGTCAGAAAAAAGTTCCAATTTCACTTTCAAAACTTCCAATGAAGCCGTTGTTTTCAATCTTTCTGTAGGTATAAATAAAATATTACACATATGCAACACTGTAAAAGAGCTGCAGTTATGAGTCATTTAAAATTACATGTGCTGTAAGATGAACATTAAAACTGTGTTTATGCCTGCATGTCATTCTTTGCACACACATATTTAAAACAATGTTTAGGTCTTGGAAGCTGCCCTGAGTTTACAGCTTTAATTTCCAAAGTCGGGAGGCAAATGGATCCATGTATTGCACTTAAATTTAGGGTGCTCATAAGTGACAGATTTAAAAACGTGTAGTTAAAACCCAAGCAGCAAAGCTCACAATACCACGATGATTCTACTTTAATCCGTGACATGAACTAAGCTGAAGAAGAACAGATTTCAACATTATCTACTCCCCATGACTCTGAGTTATTTCTGTCAAAGGCTTTCTGTAGAGCTACACAAGAAATGACATTACACTAATCTTTTCACAGGCTTGGAAACACTTCTGGCGATGAGTAATCTGATCTTAATGTGTAAAATCAGATGGAGTACACACTTAACACCAGACAGGGTCATTGGTAGAAAAGAGTCAAGCTAAATCTATCTTGTTCACATTGAGTTATCAAGCTTTTTTTTCTATTATTTTTGTTGTGTGAAGTTCTGAATACATAAATGCAAACACACTCCTTTCAAAAGAGTGCAAACTGCATTTTTTTTTTTTTTTTTTTAATCAACCACACCATCGATATTAACGTATTGGTTTCCGTGCAGGCTCCAAATGGAAGACCAAGCCTGAGTCCAGTCAGTATCAGTGTCAGAATGGCACGGTAGTGGCTCACGATGAGGCGCACACAGTGGACTGCCTCCAGATCCGCAGTGAGGACAGAGCAGCAGAGAAGGGTCCTCAGGAGGCGAAGTCTGCAGAATCCAACCGGCGGGCTCCACCGTCGTCTAAACCCGTCGTGGCCGAGTCCAGAAATCCCCCTCAGAGTGGGACAGGAGGACCAGAGGCACCTGTGACCCCAGAAAATCTACCTCAAGACGAGCACGGAGGCAAAACTGCGCGGTCAGCAAAGAGCTCGTCGCCAAAAGGACGAAGAGGCAGCACAAACACTCCCTCCCCCCCTGCGGGAAGGACCGAGAAGAAGCAGAGACCCAGCTCCAAAACAATCAGCCCCAACAGGGACGCAACAGACAAGAGCGCCACGGCAGCTCAGAACTACCACGCTGACCAGATAAGCAAGTAAGTCGCGATCAACGCCTGACTAAGATTTAAGCACGGAAAGGTGTGTGGAGCTAACAAGTCCTGCCCGATCAACCAGGCTCGAGCAGGAGTTGAGAAAGCTGAAGGGTGAGCTGCAGACGAGCCGGCAAAGTGAGCAGGAGCTCCGAAGCCACATCTGCAATCTAACCAACAGCGAGAGGAGCTTGAGACCAGAGGTTTCGCTGCTTCGACAGTCCAACATGCTGCTGCAGAGCAAGTGAGTGGTTTGCCACAGCCACAGGGGAGAGCTCATCTCCTGCTACTTCTGTGAGAGGTTTCACACATCAGATCAATCCATAAATAACATGGAGGAATGATTATTCTGTAGATAAAAGTGCATTGAGCATGTCATGTGGTCAGACACTTAACTGAACACATTTTTAAATATTGATAGTTTTATTATGCCATGCCTTTTTTTCCTTCCTTGTGAAGCACTTGAGTGGCTTTTTATACATGAATGGTGCTCTGTAAGTGAAGTTTTTTTCTTTTTTAGACCAACTCAAAAAGCTGTATTTTGAATTATTTGCTGAGCGAGAAAAACTTCCAAGAATGAGTTAAAAAAAAAAAGTAAAGTTATCTATCTTGAATTGCTTTCTCAGGATGATGAAGTTATAATTCCTAGACAACAAGAATTTAGGTTTAAGAAGCTGTAGCCAAAAAAGCTCAGTGAAATTGCTGATTGTCCAATCTATTGATTAGTGAATAGTCCAGGTAAACTTCAGATTAATCAAGTAAAATTGGATAGAGACTATAGTGCTTAATCTTTAAACATCAGCTTTTTCTTTTTCAATCTGTGCTGATGTTGATTTAAACACGTGTTATGTTTCATTTCTTAGTTGAATCATATATTATTAGCATTTTACCACTTCTTTTTTTATCAGCAAAAACCAATTGGCACGCTAAGCACTTGAAGTAATAAAGAGTTTTCTCGGGTACTTAGCTCCTTCAGACACTCTCTGCACATCAAAGCTACATCCAGAGGCCAGAGGCTTTAAATCGTGTTCAAGATGAACATGTTATGGAGTTTTGATCAGCACCACCAGCTTTGATGAGATATGCTCCACTTTCTGCAGGAAGGTGCTCTTCAATGACTTTGCAGCTACGAGAATGAAGTGAAACACATTTAACATTTAACGTCTGCGTTTGAAGCTGGCAGATCTATTTGCGCCTCGCTGTGGCCGATCTTCTAAAGTCAGTCTGATGATGTCTTCTCTTCAGGATTTTGTGCCTGACGAAGAACAAACAGCGGGACAAGCAGACCAGCGCGATGCTGGAGAAGAAGACCAGAGCAGAGGCAGAGGCCAGACTGGCTGCGGAGAAACAGTTGGCAGAGCTTCAGGCTCAGAAACTGGAGGAGGCGGCGAGCACAGCAAGAAGTCTGACAAACAGGTAAGTCACACCTGCCCGACCCCCACGTCACCTGTTAGTGAAGCGATAAAGCGACTGAAACCTGCATTTGCATCTCGCTAAGCATTATTAAATTCTGCTGGTGTCTTGCTTTCATTTTAAGAAATGCTATTACTTATCCTAGATGAAGTTTTGTTTTGACAGTCAAATTCTACATCACTGTCAAATCTGTGTGTATGTAGTATGAAGTAAGGGGTATCAGACATTAGTTAGTCACATTACTAAATGTCCAGCACCCTTTTGGAAGTGATGAGGGAAGATTAGGAGACGCAGCCAATAAAACCTCATCCTTAAAACCACATATTGTTGCTTCACTTTTTGGATTTTGTGCTTAATAGTTAAAAAAAAAAAAGAGAGAGACATATAACTTTTTCTAATGTGACTGTGTGGGTGCTAGTTGGTAGACATTGTTATCTCTTGTAAGAATGTATGAATAAATGACTGAATGACCTTAAAATTGAAAACAAACATGACAACAAGCAAAACGAAAGTTTTAATGTTAAAAGAAAAGGAGGTAGAAGTGAAACATACTGTATGTACACCTGCACAATTTCTATTTGTTCTATTTCTTTTAACTGACTTAAAACATTTGCATAAATTCTCATTCAGAAATTAAAGAATGGTAAACATAGGCGTAAATGTATGCTTTTTGGACTTGATCTTCTCTTTGTGACAATTATATTTTTCCAGAGTAGTCTGTACGTTTTAACTTTCTATTTAAAGTCAGCTTTAGTATTTGCTTTTTTATTTTTCCTGTAAATTGTCAAAATAGACAAACAAAAATTGTTTTACCATTTACATTTTTCCAGGAAACTAGTGATCACATGGGTGAACATAAAGGAAGTTTGTTTTGTTGAGGATGATCAAACAGTACTTTTCAAGTATCTGTATTTTGAGTCAGTGATTCATGTTTTCACCATCTCTTTATCTACACAGATATGAGAGTGATCTTGATCTTATCGTCCATTTCTCTGCAAGAAAGCACAAAAACAACACATGAGACTGTTTGTTTGCTGCTCGCTTTCCATGATCACAAACTGTTGTTTATCTTGTAAAACTTGTTTTGGAACAAAGAGACAATGTCATGTTTCTTTCTGTGTAAATTGGTCTGCATTCCCAATGAAACCTCATTTTTACGCTTACGATTGTCGTTTTCTCCATTTTCCACACCAGGCAGGAACACTGTGAAACCCAAATGTTAAGGAAAAGAGTAAAAGACCTAGAAACAGAGTACAAACAACTACAGCTGGAGTGTCAAGTGAAAGAGAGTCGTGTGGTAGATCTAGAGAGTGATGTTGAGGTATCTTTTTAATCTATTTGGGAATGAATTTGTGAGTTTAATGTCTGTGAGTCTTGAGTGGTGCAAGTTCTTGGTCGTCCTCAGTTTTGTCTTGATAGTTTTTGATGTATTTCAATTTATTTATTTATTTTTTGTGTCTGTGCAAGTATCTTTCTTGTAAAAACAGACAAACAAATGAATGTTTTTTTATCATAGACTTTTGCCATGTTTGTGATATTTTCCTTTGGCCTGAAGTCCACATATTGCACTCTGCCATCACATCAGTATGCAGTATTATTGTTTGGTTGTGTGTGTGTGTTGTTGTTATTGTTGTACTGTGTGGTATTTGGTTTCATTTTAGTGACACACTCTCCATGAAGCATGCCGATGCCAGGTCTTTCATCAAAACATTGCATTACTTTTTCAAGGTCTTTTGGGTCCTGAGCCCTTTTCACAAATTGTGAGAGATGGTAAAAAATTAATGTTAACACAGAAAGAATCATCTTTCAGAATAATATCCCTCTTTTTATGTGAAGCTTTTATGTGTTCTGAGTGGCTGACCCATTCATCATCAATGTATGCTCTCTCTTTCTTTCTCTCTCTCTCTCTCGCTCTCTGGTGCTTTGGTTCCCTAAGTGAATCCACAAAAAGTAAAATCCATGATGGTGGATAAAACTCAAGCACCAACTTAACTCTTTCTAAAGATACTTGGGAAACCAAAGCACTGCCCCCCTGGGGTGGTCACAGCAGGGGGTCGCACTTGATGTTTTTGTGCTTGGTCTCACTGCTGATTTGTTTCTGGGATTCAGGCTCTGGGAAAGTACCGCTGCGTGGAAAAAGAGACAGACATGCTGCTGTCCACTCTGTCGGCCATGCAGGAGAAGGCTCAACACCTGGAGTACAATCTGAGCGCCGAGACTCGAATCAAACTGGACCTGTTCTCCGCACTGGGAGACGCCCGCAGGCAGCTGGAGATCGCCCAAGGTTTGTGCAATATTCACAAAATCCTTTTGTTCGATCTTCATGAACAACTTTGTGAGTTTTGCTCGAGTGAAAGAAGAACTAAGTGTTCAATTTGTTTCATATGCCAGTAAAAAAAAAAAAAACTGGCAGCAGATTATACATTCATATTTTTGGAGTAGAAACCAAGAAATATGAGGAGGTTTTAGCGGAAACTTTTCATCCAACAGCACCACTGTGTGGCCAACAAGCAAACACTCTTCACTTGTGTAGAAATCCAGACGTCTATGGGAACGGAATACAAAACTTGTTGTGTTTGGCTCAGAGGAGGACTCAGGCTCAGCTTTATTCCAACCCAAAACAAAACTCTAGATAACAAGAGATAATAACCAGGAGGCAGGACAGAGGAACAGAGACGGCTACACTACGTAGAGAATGATCCAACAACCAGAACAGAAAAGACGCCCAATACAAACCCTCTGCTGTCACCAGGTGCAGACATTCACACACTCAGGTGAAGGGAATAGCAATCAGAAACAAGGTCAAAAATATTGATGCGAGTAAAAAGGTTAAACTTGTACGTTGCTTTGGTTTACTTGCATTCAAATTACAATCACGGATATGCAAAAGAAGAATTTCTATAATCATAATCAATAATCTTGATTTTGGGAATCCAAACTACACCTACTACTAATTGTAATGACATACCACCTGGAGAGTGTACAGTAGTGATGTAGGATTAAATACTCTCATTATATAAATTGCATGTTCTCCTTATGGATGCATGGGTTTTAACCCACTGTCCAATAATGTATATATTTGACCCTGATTGGCGCCTCTAAATGATCATTTTTTCTTTTTCATTAAAGTGGAGAATAAAATTTCCCAGCAAACATGCAGAACTACAGACCAAATATCTTCCTCAAGTATATTTATTAGAATTGTGTTACTTTCCATTTTTTATTATTTTGGATTCACTCTTTTCATTGCTTATTTGCGGATGTTTTGTAGAGCACTGATTTTAATGTAATTAAAAGTCTAGGCTTAACATGTATTTGGATGACAAAGTGCTACATTTGAATTTCCACATCCCGTTATCATGTTTATCCACCTGGTTGATGAAGCTTTAGTGTAGCGACAGACTTATATAACTCATTAACCACTACGCAGTCGCAGCCAAATGAAGATAACGCATCCAAAAAAATGTTGGATCCCGTTTGCCAGTTAGTGCTATGTCTTGTGTTTTTAGGCAAAAAAACATTTCCATGTATTTTCAGTTCGAAAATAACAAAACTCGCAAATGTATTTTCATTGCATTATTTTTAGTTTAAATTACTTCTCTGCTGTGGTCCTTTAAGACCACAGCAGACATATGGATTCAGGAACATATTAAATAGTAACTGAATTATACAAGAAGACGAAGGATGAAATAAGATTTGCTTCTTCCTTTTCAGACATGATTACTGTTTGTGTGCATGTGTCATATCGATGTGTTTAGAATACGTTATAGCTGTAGGGATATAGTTACAAAACATACAAACCATTCATAATTGTGTGTTTATGTGCATACTGCATGTAAGTATGTTTATAAAAGAAAAATGTTATGATTTTATATCTGGAATACATTCTAAAAGAAATTACCATTAAGGTTCAAGGTTATACCCGTTATAGAGAAAAGTCACAAAGAAGCGTAACATCTTGTTTTTTGGGTTTTCTTTTTTTTTTTTACTATTTACCAGATAGGAGGGTTCACTCATCACTGTATTGTGGGACTGCTGGGAAACCAGGACTCTCCGTACCATTACCTGTCCCAGTTTCTCACTGCATTAATGCAGGTTCAGAAGAATAAAACTGAATTTTTAAATATATTTGAGAAAATCAAAACAGTGTAACTCCCACCTTTTTGTTCACATTGGGTTGGTTACCTGAGACAGCCACATAAGCTGTGTAAAGCCACTAGGCAACGTCAAAATGAATGTTTTTGGACTTGGGAAAGAAAAACTAGACCAGCTGTAGAAAACTCGTGGGAAGAACATGCAAACCCATGAACAGGACTCAACATGAAACCTACTGATAGTGGATTTGATCTGTCGTCTGTGTGCCCCACAGATAAAGTCATGAAGCAGGACCGGGAGATTAGTGAGATGAAGCAGAAGATCGCGGAGGTGATGGCCGTCAGCCCCGGCGTGTCCTACATGGCTCCTCGGCCTCAGGTGCCTCAGTATCTCACCAAGCTACTCAACTCCGAGCGCTACATGCTGAATCCAAGGGCGCTGATGTACCAGTGTTTGAAGAAATGAAGGATAGGCATCCAACTCCGACACGCCCTGTGGCCTCCTCGTCAGACCACAGAGGTTTATTACAGAGCTAAAACAACTTTGCGAAGTCGTCTTACTTCCAGCCATGAATGGAACCAGAGGGAAGCCTCCACCAGTCGAAATGCCTTTTATTGCTGCACTGATGGTGCTAACTCCGTATTATTCTGTGTGTTTCCTGTTTCCTCCCACACCAAGGGTCAAAGAGCTTCTCTCCAAAATGAGGTATCCTAATATGCAGCGCTGCCTAAGACGCCATTTTTATGTAAATGCAAGCCTATCATCACCAAACACAGAATCAGGAGTCAAAGCACAACATCATGGCTGAATCAAACCCTGCGTATTTATTCAACTCGAAAATCTGCTGCTGGATGTCAACATTTCTACTATGAAAATCAGTCAAACACAGGAAGTGCGAGTCCCCAAATTCTTCACTTTAGTAAAATTCTGTGTAAAGAAATGTTTGACCAGTAAACTTCACTAACTTCTACTAGAGATACAGATGCAATAAATGCAGCCGTATAACATTTGATGACACGCCACCGCTCTATGAATTGAGGTGTTATAGTTTACGTTTGTTGAAAAATTGACAGATTATAATCTCGTTTTTTTTTTTAAAACCTTTTCAGGATTATCTTAAGCATTGTGGTGTTTCTGAGGTTTTTATACTTAATATCCAAATAATTTCCCGTGTTCATCGAGATGAATCGATTAAGTGAATTTTTTCAAACAGACTATTGTGGCTTTTGAGCATCCATGCTTCTTTTTAACTCCAAATACAAATTCCCAAATAATTCAGATACTTAAATTAGTGAATTTGAAAAGCTGTTTAATGGACTTTGAAAAGAAATTTCGAGTTCACTCTTTTTGAATAAAAGTTAAAATGTACTCCTAAAACTACCGAATCCTATCTAACTTATTTATGTGTCAAAGAATAAGGAATATGCAGTTGTGAGATGAGCAGCAGAGCTGACTGTGTCGACTGTCCCCATGAAAGAAATTGCCAAATCTTCTCCTTAAATGCCAAACTGCTTTTCTTTGGTATTGGCTAGAAATAAATAAATAAATAAAATAAAATAAATAATTGTTTAGTTTAGTTATTATCTTATGGAATCCTTTCAAAGAAAATTGACAGCCTTTACAATCTTAGAGGATTTATGAACAAAGAGATTATTTACCAATTACATGTTTCCTTACTTTTTGTGAAGCTAAATAAAGCTATAGAGAAGGTGGAAATGTTCTGGAAATTATATCGAAAAAAGCAGAGAAATTAAAAAAAAAAAAAAAAAACATTAAATAGATCAATGTAAGCATTATGTTGAAATTTGTGAAATGTTTGAGTTTTGGCATAAAGAATTCAAAAATATATTTAAAAAAAACAAACAAAAATGTTAGTTGTGTCCATGGTTTTTTTTTTTTGTTTTTTTTTTATGAAAATTTAGACATGACTTATTTGAACAATTACAACTATTTGGTCGAAACAATGTCTTACATACATTTTCCTCAAAGTGTAAATGTAATTATTCAACATGAACATTAAGGCAAATATGCAGCATGATGTCTGTTGTGCCTGTAAATAGAGACTATTTGAATTGTGCTCAAATTCGAAACTAAAGGTGTGGGTGCATCTGATTAACATTTTTAATATCTAAAATACAGTGTTTTCTAAAAAAAAAAAAAAAAAATTAAACCTTTCAGATTTGGAATATTTCTATTTAACGGGAATTGTCTTTGTATTGAGCCTCCTGGCTGTAGTCTGGGGGACTTTTAAGAACAAATAAGTGATGTTTTACTGTCTTGAGTAAGCTGATAAAAGTTGAGGAGATGCAGTTGCTGGAGTTCACTGCGAGCTGTCACTCAGCTGACAGCTAAGTTTCATGTTTGGTAGCTTTTTGCCGGGGAGCTGCACGGCGCCAAACAGCCGGACAAGAGTCCATGTGAGGGAGAGAGAGAACTTACTTTGTCCAGCCGTCCAGAGTTTGACTCTGTCCACGTGTTAATGGTGGAGTTGTGAATAACAAAGGAGTGGCGTCGTCCAAACATGACTCGCAGATTTAATTACTGTGCCTATATACATTACTTTCAACCTGGGAAGTAAAACACAAGTTTAATGTGAAAGAGTAATGTGTTTGAATTGAAGTGCTATGTACTGTTTTTGTAGTTTTGTTTTTTGTTTGATTTTTATTTGATTTTTTGTACTCACTCTGTACAGAATTGAAAATACCCATGCAGCTGAAAAACACTCATGAACTGGATGTCGCCATTTTGGTAGCTTTTTATTTAGAGCGTGTTTCTAGGGTGTTTTATATCAAGAATATTTTTTAGTCTCGCTGTACTTCTATGAAACTGCTGTAATTTTGTACGGCAACGTGTTTGTCAGCATGAAATGTGTTTTATTCAACTGTTATTTGAGCACACATTGTGACTTTATGTACATGAATATACTTGTACAAGGGCTACAGTTTCTTAACATTTTGAACCAATAATTGTTAATTCAAGCGGTGATGCTCTGAGGCTGGAGCTCACACTCCTGTCACACCAGGATGGAGTTTTGTATAAATAATTTAAACTGTTGAATTTTGTCAATTTTATTTTTCTGTGTCCATGTGTGTTAATTATTCACATTTACAATTTTCCATGATATTAAAGTAAGGGTGTCAAATTCATTTTAGTTGAGGGAGCCATGGGTCCGATCCATAAAACATTTGCATACTAACATAACAACAACATAAAAAACGAGTTCTCCATATTTCACCAATGAAAGAGTGAAAAACAGACTCTTTAGATTCACTTCTGGATCTCAGTGTTTTGTATCTACAAATAACACAATGTGGCCCTGGTGGACAATTCAGGAACTGCTGCCATTTTAATCCAAAATTAGTTTTTGTAATCCAGACATGTTTTGGCCTGCAGGCTGTACAATTGACACCCTTGAATTAAAGACAAAAGCATTTTGCAATGATCCACCATCATATTTTATCACCTGGGGCAAACTCAACAATCAAATCCTGAAATTTAGGAGCAACAGCAAACATTTAATTTCAAATCAATTCAATTACCCTTACAGAACCCAAATAGTCTTGTGAAAAATATCTGCAATTTCAACTGTAAACATTCTTTTTCAGGTGTAAAAACTATTTGCGCAAATTTCTGTTTGAATTATGTTGAAAATGCAATAACTTGTTTTGTCAGTTCAAACCAGCTTGGTCTGAAAGTTCTCCCATGTGTTGGATCTGAAGTTCTATGGTTTGCTGGAACACACATAAAATGTAATAATCAAGTTGTTCATCGCCGCGTCCCAACAGTTATGATACCATGAACAAGAGCGCAGTGGGCACACAAAAGGTTGATAGTGTAGGTTTGTTTTATTTCAGGAAGTGAAAAAAAAGAGGATAAATGCATTGCAGAAACAGAGAACAGTGTCCAGCATACAGTGTACAAGATGGTTACAAGCATGTCAGGCAGTCGCACACTTGTATCACGCAGTATCTACAGACCGTGTCAGAAGCAGGTCACACCAGAGACCAGACTCTCCATCACTGGCTAAACTTTCCAATGTCGCCTTTCCTAAATCAAATCCTGTTGATGTGCACAAGCCAGAGGCCAAAAGACATTTCCAACAGGGTACAGATGTGCAAACTAGCAGAAGATCCCCAAACAGTTAACAGGTAAAATAAGTGGTCAGAGCCAAAGAATGAAAATGTAGGAGACAAGAGGTTTTGAACAGAAATAAATCAACCATGATGGAAATGTTGATGATGTTATGGGTTTTAATTTTGCTTTAATTTTTCAAAAGACATTAAACAACTCCCATGCATCTGCATTTGGTTCAACAGAAAACCAACTTGAGCTTAAAAATTTCACAGAGGAGAATTTCTGTTATTCTAAACCCAATTTGTAATTACTGCAGCTGTTCAATTGATTGGTTGTCAGTCACCACCACACTGCATGGAAAAAGAAGAGTAAAAAGAGGTCAGAACAGACATTCAAGCAACCAACCGACTGGCTTCAGTGCTTGAAGTGAAGTACATTACACACCAAGGGAAAGATACACAAATAGATTTATTTTCTTCCCATAGTTCATCTGTTTGTTGCCCATCAGATTGTGTTGCAGCTGCTGCATATTTCCTGACTACAATGCACATTTACATAATCGTGAAATCAAATTGACACGGCGTCTCCGATGTTAACAGCTTGATGCGCGTCTGAATCTTTAACATTCGACACAAGGTAAGAAGATGGCTTCACTCGCTGCTCAAGAGAAACTTTTAAAGGACCAGACAACCAGACTTTACCGTACAACACCATGATACACACACTTCAGTATGCCTGGACAAAGAGGTTCCGCCCCCCCCAGACAGACAACTATTCAACAGTTTGAAGTAAAAATGTTTTTTAAAATACAATTTTTAACACTGACTCAAGGAAAACACTGCAGTTATCCATTTCATTTTTGCTCATCTCTCGACAGATGAAAGAAATAAGCACAAACAGTGACAACATTGGTGATTTCCATCAAGTTGTAACTAGGATTTCCTCTTTGAAAAGAGAAGCAGATGGCTGTATTAGGTGGGAGGGAAAAAAAATTATAATAAAGAAATAGAAAGCGCCAACCACTTAGTGGCAGCTTTTCCCACCAGTAGTTTACAAGGACAGGCTGCTGCAGGATCTGCAATCAGACCAAAGGCTTCCTCCTCTGTCCTCGCAATTCTTTCCTGCAACTGGGCGATGGAGCGAACGCCCGTCCTGTCACAGAGGGCGAGGAGGGCTGAGAGAAGGCCCGGCGGCTCCTCCGCTACGAGGAGACCGTCACTGGATTGAGGGAGCCGTTCCGGCTGTAAAACTTGGAGAAGGCCTCTTCGAGGACCGACGCCAGTCGTGGCTGATCGCCCTGAAATGGGAAAATGTGACCGGGTTAAACATATCGAGCAGGAATGAGACATCGCGAGAGGTCAGTGAAGGTCTGAACGATGGAAGTCCACTTGCCTCGCTGATGAATCCCAGCTGAACCAGCTCCACGGCCAGCTCCTGCACGTTCTCGTCTGAGCAAAGACACGAAGCACAAATGTTGACGTGATGGTGTGATGCCTGATCATTCCATATGGAACAAGTGGTTGGTGCCCAACCAGCAGGAAGGCATCAGATTCAACTTCAAATGAACACTGTTTTTTCCAGAACAAATCAAGGCTTGTAATCACACCATGATCAGAGTTACACCAATTTTCTATCAGGTGTGCTCAATCTCATCAGGATTTAATTGTTCAATCTGATTACTTACAGCTCATCTAATCCCAACCACAGTTATAAAATCACAGCAGTGTAACGTTGAGGAAATGTCACTATACTCACTTGGTAATAAATCACAGCTCAAATGCCTGTTGAGTTTATCCTCAAGTTTTAGCAGCAGGGTCAACTGAAAGAACACAAAATCTCGTCATTTCAATTCAACAAATAAAAGACTTGACTTGATCAAAAACAAAAAAGGAGAAAAGACTTACGTGATGCTTCGTGCCTTCATCCACAGGCTCGATGTTGCACTGCATCTGAAGGACCTGCGATCAAAAGAAAATGAGATTCACAGAAACTGATAAATAAACATTGAGTCTGGGGGAAAAAAAAAAAAAAGACAACTTGCAGCTTTAGGAATCACAGTGAAAGCTGAATATATTTTAATGCTAGGGATCAGTTTTGAAACTTTAAGATAGAAACACATTTTTTTTTTTAATGAAATCAAAAATATTTAACAAGCACAAAGTGTTGTTAGTGATAATATAACATTTTGAAAAAAAGCAGTGTATTTTAATATAATCAAGACGGTTCTTCTTCAGCTCTTACCTTCCTGGTCTCCAGCTCTGCAGGTTCAGGAGTCGGGGTTTTGACTGAGGGAGGGACAATCGGTGACTTTACAGCCTCCTGTTGAGGCTGCTGTGGACAGGGGATCCCAAATGCAGTCAGAGGGTAGATCCCATTCCTGAAAAATCAGAAGTTCAAAGTTTGGTTTTCTTGGGAAAGCATACATAGAATGTTCCATTTTAGGGGAAAGGCTGAAAGACTACACTTTTGTTCGCATCCCACCAGTTTTTCCGACAACTGAATGAAACTGGTACACACCTCACATCTTCTAGGAATTTGTCCAGCTCGAGGGCAGGAAACTGAGACAGCCTGACCAAGAAAGATGAAAAACAGCCAAACCGTCAGTCATAACAAGCTTTAAAGATGAACGTGTCAGAGGTTAAACTTGATGATCACACTCACTTCATCTGAACTCCCTCCTTCGCCTCTACGATCACCAAGTTGGGGTCCATGTTCTTTGTCATTTCCTCTAAAGCATTTTCTGGGATCATGTCTGCAGGTAAACAGAAGATTGTTTAGAAAGGAGCTTTCAACTGCGAGAATATCCGCAACTGTTTATTCTATTGCAGAAAAATCTACATAACATGAAGTATCAAGCTTCCCCATCTAATATACAGCAGTATAACATATAAAGAAAATAAGACAAATTTAAATTTATTGGAGATTAAAGTTCACATTGATTTCATTATATTCAAAACATTACCAAATCTTTTTAAAATATTGAGTGGGATCATAAAAAAAGAGAAACATCAGATGTGTTTAAAGGTTCTACTTAATATACTGCATTTTGATTTTTAAGACTAGGCTAGAATAATCAAGAATAAACCAAAATGTTTTCAATTGTTTCAGTTAATATGTGAAAAAACAAAAATACATGGACGTCTCATTTTAAATTAATACATTTCCAGCAATAACTGCATCGTTTGCACAGATATCCAAGCTTTGTGTGTGCCGACTCACGCTGGTGGCTGACGATGCAGTGCGCAGCCAGCAGCTTCAGTAAGGGCACCTCGAACAAGGCCTGGTGAAACAACAGCTCTCTGGCTGTGGGTCGTTTACTGGGATCCATCTCCAGACACTTCTGGATAAACTCCTGCAGCGTGAAAAGGGAGAAAACAACTCCGGTTTGTTCGACTACTCAAACAGCCTCCTGGGATTCATTTGGGAGCGTGTTGCTTTGCTCACCCGTTGCAGTGGGTCCTCTAAGGACTGAATGGCACTGTTTATGGCTTCTTGAGACACATAAGATGAATCTCCATTACTCTGGATTTCCAACACAGCCATCTACGGAAGACACAAACAGGTTACGTTATAAACAGCAATCCCGCTTGTATTTATTTTAGTGCTGTCAAAAATAACGCCTTAATTCAATTCATTGATTAGAAACTTTTAACTCGTTTAAAAAAAAAAAAAAAAAAAAGAACTCAATTAAAACAGTTTTGTTTACTCCCATTTTTTTTCTCACCACTCCCTTACCGGAGCAGTCCTGTGTGCATCTACGGGCGCAGCACCGTGACTACAAAGCAGCACAACACTGAGTGGAACCGAGTGATTGAGAAAGTGAATGTCATTAGCACACTTTGTAAAGCCAAATGTAACGACCACAGGAAGTAATTCTGCAGCAAAACAGCAGGTTGCCATGTTGGCTGACCAGTAGCCGCCAAACTGCTAAAGTGCAATTTCTCATCTTTCTCTCTCTGTATGTAACAAGTTTACAACTTTCTAGAAATACTCAAATTCTCAAAGTAGAGGACCTGCACTCTAACAAAACCCAGACTTATGTTAGATGTTTATAAATTTATGTTTTTATTACTTTACCAAAATTGGAGAGAAACCGCAGTCACGCAAAGCTGAAAGGACGTTATAAGACAGTCTGTGTGTTGAGTCGACATTAATTCTGTGGTTTTCTCTGAATCAATGTCCATTACAAGCGTCAGTCTTCAGTAGAAAAAAAATGCGATTTATAGCAATGACATAAAATTGTGCAATTAATTAGTTAATTTTTTTAACTGATGGACAGCACTTATTCTTTTGAATAAATAAATCATATATTTTCACTTCCTTTTCTAGCCGCAGATAAGATGACTTCCTTTTCAGTGACGGCTAAAAAAAAAAACACTGAATACACAGCAGCGCTGTCCAAAGCTGGCATAAGTGACACCTTTGTTTCAAACTCAAGTGATATACAAACCATCAGTGTGTTAGAAAATGAGCCCAGAGAACAATCTCTTCTCACTTTCCTCTAATAAGACACCAGCTTAGAAACCCGAGCAGTCGCCATGTTTATCACGACGTGATCATCACCTGAGAGAAGAAAAATTGTCACCCGCTCACCTCTAAGGCGCACATTCCAAAGGAATAGATATCCACGGCTGTGGTAACATTGGCAACAGCTGAAAGCAGACAAGAGCTGATCAATATCACACAAACATCCCCCCCAGGGGGTCTCGGACAAACAACGCACCAGCGGGATCTCACCTCCGTATTCTGGAGCAAAAAAGTGAAGGCTCTTCTGCTCCTCCCGACAGGTTTTCACGTGGTTATTGATCGTGTCTGGAGCAACTGGAAACAGCGGGGAGAAAACCCAATAATGAAGCCAGTGTGGGAGAATCTGCGTGATATCTATTTGAAAACATCCACTCGGGCTTTTATTTCTTTTTTAATCTTGCAGTTTTAAATGTTTCTGAGGCCCACCTGAGCCGATCTTGATGAGGCCGTTGTGCTGGATGAAGATGGTGTCACATGTTAGGTTTCCATGAATGATAGGAGGTTCACAGGAGTGCAGGTAGCTGGAGACAAGCGATCAACAGGCGAAGGATCAGAATCTCCGTTTTAACCTTTCCCTACATTTAGCTTTTGACTCACGGCAACAACGCACATCTACTGAGAGCAGACAGAAACTGACCTGAGAGCAGAAAGGATCTGTGTGCACCAGCGTTTCCAGGCCTGCGGAACAGGTTCAGTTATGACATGGTGGTGCGGTTTACAGAGACAGCTAGTTTGTGTGAGTAATTCGCAGAGCTTGTCCAAACCTTTTCATTCATGGTCTTGTGGTTTTTCTTTGTCTTTTTCAAAAACTGTTTGAGGCTTCCTGAGGACATGTACTCAGTGATGAAAATCACCTGCGCACAAAAAGAAAACAACAGGATCAGGAACTTCAAATAAGCACAAAAGGCATTTTGTGGATCTGTTTACAAAGTGTTTTAGATGTTTTCGTACCCTCGCTCTGTTCTCTTTGACATCCGCCCAGTACTTGTGGAATTTCACGATGTTCAAATGCTCGAGCTGGATCAAGTTGTCAAAGACTGCTTTCACTTTTTCCTATGTGAGTGGAAAAAAAAAAAGAGAACAATTTGATTGTTTATGCAGTTCTACACATCCGCAACAGAAGCTATGATGTCAAATTAAACCTGCAAGGTTCAAACTATTTTAAACAAGCTGAAAAATCCAGACCAAATTCAAAAGTAGATTTCCCCCTTTAGCATTGACTTTGTCTGGACTAGCTGGTGCGCTCAATGAAAGAAAGAAAGCTCTGAGAGCAAACAAAGATAATGCAAACCAAACCGGAACATAAATACATCCAAAGCGCTTTCACACAGTTTTTTTTATTTTTTAATCTTGTGGATTTATATGCCAACAAAATATCAAATACTTAACAGTGCCTGAACAGCTCAAACCAAACTAACTGGTAAATAGATGGATACAAATGTTATGGGTTTATTCATTGGAAGCCATTTGAGGCTACATAAGGACAGGATGAGAGCGGAAAATGGCTCCACCGCCAACTGAGCCACAAGCCACCCAATCACAGCGTCACTTTGCCAAATGTTTCAGCTATTTCCTGGAGTTTTATCTGCAGTCTGCCGTATTTTCAGACTTTTCCTTACACAGATAGCCTGCTTCGCTCAGACTCCTCTCATAGCTCATCGACCTCTCTTACCATCCAAAACATTTTAAATGCAGCATTTTAAAAGCTTTAACCACCTTGTTCAGGAATAAATCTGGCACCTGGTGTTGGCTCTTCTTCCCGCAGATATGTTCACTAAGTTCAGTGTTCAGCACCTAATGTTTTACTGGTTCAGTCAGGAGTCTGCTGAACACATCCAGCCACAATACAGGGAGCTGAATATTAGTAAGATGAACCAACTTTTTCCCATATCTATTTAAAAAAATTAAGAAACGCTCTCATGTATGTGGACCAGTATTTTAAATGTGTGTTATTGAATCATTTTGTATTTTGAAACGAATATGTCCATACTAATTTTAGATACCGTAATTTCCAGACTATAAACTGCTACATTTTTCTGCACATTTTGAACCCTGCTGTTTAAACAATGACAGCCTATTCATGGATGCTGCTGATACATGGGTGATGCGTTTAGGTGCATCACGTAACTCTGACCTTTTTTTAAAAAAATCTTTTATTTGATGGGTGCGGCTTATTTGATGGGTGCGGCTTATTTTCAGGTGCGCTCCATAGTCTGGAAATTATGGAAAATGTCATTTTTCATCAGTTTATTTACAGGAAATATTCACCACGCGTTGGGTGACTTATTTCCACCTTACGCACTAATGTCTTTGCTCGACTGTATAAATGTCCAACTGCAATAAAATCAACAATCCAGAGGCGGAGATGCATGTTGCTCATGCAGTCTGCGAACACACCGAGATGTGGAGCTGTTTCAGGTTTTAAACAGAGAAAAAAAAACTAACTTTGAAGTTTTGTGGAATGACACTGAGTGAGATTAGCGTGTGCATGAAAAGCACCTTTTTCTTTATTTGGTATGTGATAATAACTTCAGGGAATCGCAAAATTAAAGTAATTGTTTGCAATTACATAACAGAATTGCAATCAATCATTCAAGCGTAATTCAGGCAATCAGCAAACACTAACACTATTTTGGAAGTTGGGAAAATGTAACAGCGAAGCTAAATTAAAATATCTTAAAGGCCCAATGGCTTACGCAAGTTAAAACCTCATATGGGACCTGTTCTGTTCTTAAAGATACAAATACCTGCAATTTTTTTCCTGTGGCTACTCAAGTATGCACTTAGCTCATACTGGCATCAACAGTTCTGACCACATGACTAAGAAGCTTTAGAGCCAGGATAGAACGAAAAGCAGCATGGTGAGGCCAATCTTTCAAAAAAAAAAAATCAGCAAAATACATGGATAAACAACTGTTGTTGGGATTTATTTTTCAATTTCCATAATGATCATGAAAAATGCATGTTACGGTGACAGTATTAAACTTGCTGCTGCAGCTCCGCACTCACCTCTTGTAGTTTGAAATTTTTTCTTTCTGAGAACATGACTTCATTCCACACCACCTCGACTCCTTCCTCTGTGTCCATGGCCAAGTAAGCGTTATCGATCCCGGGGACGTTGCGCTGATTTACCTTTACGCAGAAAGGTAAGAAAGAAACATACTGCATCAGACAAATTTTTAATCCTTCCCCCCAAGCAGATCCACAAAGCAACATGGTGGAACAGATCAATCACAAGTACATCAGCCAGAACTTTAGAAGAGCGATACAAGATATAGTAGTGAAGAACATGTCATCAGATCGTCACCTGCTTGTGACGACAGCAAAACTTAGATTTAATAAACATTATTCTACAACCACTTCCCAATAACAACAAATGTTGAATTTGTGTGAAAATATCTACTATTTCCAAGTTACTTAAGGTACATCTCATAGTATGAGTATCAAACAGTAATATAATGAAGCATGAGAAATCAGTGATGCAGCTGTGAAAGTTATTGAGCTTATTGCTCATGAAAACAACTTGAGCATCAGAGCCATGTGCAGTGTCAGTGTGGAAACATGCATGCAGAAAGCCTTTGTTAATGTGGGTATTTGTTAGCAGAGGGTTGTGAGTTGGAATCCTGGCTGTGCAGTTCACAGATTCGGGACTTGCAAATTCGGATTTTCTTAATTTACCAGTCTCACAACACAGTATAAAAACGTGCATTAGCTGGGTTGATTCCAGTCCTCTTCAGCCATGAAGTGGCATAGAAGACTGATGGGTTGTTTAAAAGGTTATTAGTTCTGATTGTAGCTACTGTGAAAAGTGTGGACAGTAAAGATCAGACTGCACAGTCATCTCTCTCACCTCTTCTCTGCGTTTCTGCCAGCGTCCACACGGGCTCTCCTCCAAGATCTCCGACTCATCCTCGCTCTCCTCTTCCTCATCCTCGGTGGCGGCGGTGGCAGGAGGCTGGGTCACCATGGACACCGGGGGAGACACGGAGGACACTTGACCCGCGGGCGCAGCGGCTGCTGCGGACTCCGGTTTTGCCTCCTGCGCGGAGTCCGGGGCCTGCTTGCTCTCTCCCTCGGACATCTTCTCAAGCTGTCAGGCCCAGCAGCCAGCTGCACGACACACGCAGATATGTCAACCCACGTTCCGACAATGTAAACACCACACTTCTGAGCAACGTTTAATCAGCCACGAGCGACGGCCGCATCACTTTAGATCACACTTCAGCAGCAGTGCCCGAGTTCCTGGTGCACAAGACGTTAGCTTCACCAGCAAAGGCCACAACAAGTCAGGACTCATAGTTTTGATGTAGAAATAGCAGACGTGGATGAACTTACGTGTTAAAGACGGGAGACGTGACGATGCCAGCTCTAGTTTAACAGACACCCCGGTGTTGGCAGGCTGATCCCAGCTGGCTCTTGTAACCTCGCTCGGTGTGTTTCTCGGCGGAGGTGCAGCTAGCTCCGAGCCGCTGCTGCTGCTACTAGCTCCTTGGCCGCACTGCGATACACGGGACTCAGACGGGAGTAGACATCCAGCAAAAAAATAAAAATAAAAAAAAACACAACCTGGTGACGACTGTGGCGGCGCTTACTGTCGTGGATTCATTCAAGAGATAGCCGCGTCTCGATGTTTTGACTCGCCGGCCGCCTCGCTGCTCGCCGGAGACTGTTGTAGCAGCCCACCGCCCCTCGGCTGCTCCTCAAGACTCCAGCCCGGCTAATGAACAAGCTACCGCTAACAGCCGCAGTGCTACACGCGCTTACTGGTTAATAACATCGCAGCAGTGCACATACACTCCACAAAAAGAGACAAAGAGATGGTAAGAGTGTCTTGTCACTGTATATCTCCGTTCACGGCGACTGGATGACTTAAAGCTAAGGTTTAACATTTAGCCAGCAACGAAGGCGACAACTTCCAGATACACACTGCACTACGAGCCGCAGTACGTCAGGACCGAGCGCGGGTTGCCAGTTAAGAGTTTCTGAGCCCCCTTTTGCAAAGACAAACGTTAACTCGACACTGCGTGGAGGATGGATTTAATAAATCACTCACTTTTTTATATTCCAGAGTGTTTGGGTATTCCAACTCTAATGGAATGATTATTCAGTTCCAATTGTCTAATTTCCCAAAGGTTGGTTAACTTCTGGGATAGTTAATCCGCCTTGCCAGTTCTGGTTGGGATCCCCCTTCTGAATTCAGAATTGTCTTCAGTCTCTGGCGCACAGATTTCTATTTTTAGTTTTTGCTGAGATTTTTCTCTGTGTTGACGTAATCATACCACCCCAAAGTTGTTTAGATTTTGTCAGGTGCACGTGATGCAAGTATGGTGACCTTCCAAAATCTGCTCGACTGCAGCTAGTGCAATTTGTGAAGAAGCCAGAGGTGGGAATGTTTCCCAGCATGCCCTCCATTCTTTGTGGTTACTGAGGAAATCAAAATTAAAAGGGGAGCAGTGGAGTTAAAGATTAATATTATTCTTAATACAACACAAATCATAGATCTCAAAGTTAAGTGATGAG
Organism: Parablennius parvicornis; assembly: GCA_900302745.1. NCBI lineage: Eukaryota > Metazoa > Chordata > Actinopteri > Blenniiformes > Blenniidae > Parablennius > Parablennius parvicornis. The sequence goes on along the minus strand of OMNM01002648.1, from coordinate 28,868 downwards.
GGGGCCCTAATCACAGTCCCCTCTGCTCACTTAGATTCTGTTTTTTTTTTTTTTTTTTTAAAAGCCTTTTTCCAATACTGGTTATTAAAAGTCCTATTTTGGAATGAGAGTGCCTGTATTTAACTGGCGTTACTCGTAAGTATAAGTTAAAAGAAAACCATCTTCAATGGAGAAAATGAAATCCAACATTATTAGTGATGAATATTACCTTTGTTGAATTATTTCAGTGGGTTATTATATGGTTGCCTATCTAAAGTCTTAAGTCACGAGTGTATATGGAGACACGAGTAGCCCCAAATCACTGATCCTTTGCAGTGATGTTTGTGTGAAATGCTGTTTTGTTTTTTGCAAAGTTGCACCCGAGAAGCAGTAATGAAATCTGTGAAAACAGAAGAGTTGATTACAACTTGTTTTTCATGTTTATATAACTAGAGAGTTGGTGCAGTGATCAGTGTAAATCTAAAGCTTTAACTACAGTGCTTGGTTTTTATGTGATGGACAGTCTGTGATCTCAATTATCCATTGTACTACCAAACAGTCTGAGGTTATGATTGGATTTTAAAGTGAGAGAAAAACACTTATGGGTTTGATAAGATGGAACAGAAAAGCCTTTGTTGCAATAAGCTTGCCCTTTCATGACTTAATTGTCCACACATGGAGAGTTACGACACACTCTTTCATGTCTCTGTTTATTGGATTATGAGACGGTGGCAGACGATCTCAGTGGTTAGCTGTCATTTCACAGCTAAACAGCCTTGTGATGAAGTCTAATAGTCTGACGGGAACTGTACTCGGTGAAATTGCAGACACACTGCCATCTCTGGAGCTCATGTGGCCAGCGAGGTTAAAAGGCCTCGTTTTCGAAGCATTGCAACAAGCCTGATTGTTTCTGTGTTCCTTTCCAGGCCTCTCAATCTGCAGCAGGAGGAATGCTTTTCACTCCTCATGAGGGAACAACCTTCCCTCTCGATACCCAACCTTCTTTCCCAACTGTAAAATATGTTCTAATATTAAATCATAGATCTAAATTTGCAGGGTTTTATATAAATATGTGACTTTTCACAGTAAAAAAGTCTGCAAAACATACAAACTCTACACAAAGTCTGGAATTAAACTGGGATCACTCTCACTATGGGCAAAATAATGACCACCATTATAATGTTGCATATTGTCCAGATTTCCCATCATAGTGTAACTGGAAAAATGCTGAGACACAGTGAGGGTCTCTCTTTGAGAAGTCTCCTCCCCTCCTTTAAATAGACCTATATTTAGGTACAGAGAGCTTCAGGAACACAACACTGAGTGGTGGTGTGACAGCTTGGTTGGAGTAGCTGTTCCTGAGCTGTGACAGTGTCTTCCAGTAAATAGGGGAACTAAAAGTGATCATCAGAGGCAGGGAGGACACAGGAAGTTTCTCTGCACTGTTTTGCAACTTCGCATACTGTTTTTGCAAAGGACTCAAATACTTTTTTTCTTTTCTTCTCACTCTTCTAACAGAAACACCAACTGATAAGATGGGGGACCAGAAACCTAAAGAGCCTCTGGTGGAAGAAATAAAGGAGAAAGTACTTTATGAAACTGAAGCATCATCAGGGCCAGATGCCAAAACTGATTATCCACATGCTGGCACAAACTCCATCTACTCTGCAATTCTGAGCAGAAATGAGGCTGTAAAGGACGCCAGACGACTCAAGACTTTCCTGGAGCTGCGAGATAAATACGTGAAGAAGAAGGTTGTGTTTGAGGACCCTCTGTTTCCTGCAAATGACTCCTCACTCTTCTACAGTAGGAAGCCTTCAATGAAGTTTGAGTGGAAGCGTCCTTCGGTGAGTGCCTGACAACTTGTCATCGTCTCTCTTTGGTAGGCAGCACTTAATACAGAGGAGGCTCTACCATGTTTATAAAATCCCTCCGTATCGCATCACTTCCTCTGCAGCACAAGGGTTTTGAGGGTTAGGTTGATGTGGCTGCTTGGCTGGGGATGCATAGCTCGGGGTTATCACCTTCTACAATCACAGACAGCTGACTCTTGCACAGTAGGGCTCACACTGAAAGGCCTGAAACATTGTGGCAACTCAGCAACAGCCACACAGATTCATGTGAACAGTATGTGACACACACTTTCCAAAGTTTCTGACAGGTTTCCAGTGCTTTGCCTCTGACAGCACATGGGTGTGATTTGTTGCTTTTATTACAGGACATTTTGCAGATGGCACTTAGCTATGTTTGGTATGAAGAAGAGACACATATTCATGACTTGTAAAAACCTGCCAACACATTGACAGAGATATAAGGCGATAAACAAAGTTTTAAATAGGTGAAATCTTTAAGCCCAGTCATCAAGATCTGACACGAATAAAAGTTCTATTATCAACAAAATACACTAAAGTATAATTGCCTTAATTTTAACATCATTAAATAAAAAATGAGAAAAATCTGTATAGTAAACTAGAACCTTAGGGTAACATGGGGTATTTAGACTGAAAACACAAATTTGACACCAAGATTGCTGTAAACAACAACTTATTTAGAAAATATGAAGAAAAAACACATTCAAGAATCCTCCCATCAAAAAGACAAAAATGATGCACATATAAGAAAAAACAAAAAAACAATTAGTGATCGCATGATTGCAGATACCAGACAAATGTAGAGAAGCAAAACATGTCACTGCAGAACAGATACAAGAGTAATCTATCATTCTGGAACTATATTATTTCAGTACACTGACATTATGCCACTTTTCCTTATCTGTCTGGCTTAGTTTGTGGAGCTGGTGAATTGGGAAGGTTTGCCAAATACTGATCAGATTTACATATTTTTATTTATATATATATATATATAACTATTTATATATGTGTGTAGAGAGAGAGAGAGAGAGATACACAATAAAAATTAATGCCTACTTATTTTCCCCTATATTTTAATAACCTTGCCTTACTGTTTGAATCATTACAGTTGTTTTAATCAGTTACTGTACCATAAGGTAGCTGAGGTGTAATGTAAGTTTGTATAGTGCATTCCACTTACTTTCCCCTTATCATACATCAAGTTGAATTGGAGTTGCGTGCTGTAGACAAGATGAAATAAGCCTTAAAAATCAACTCTCACTATAGTTACAGAGTTTGAATTCTGTAACACTTATGTTCATGGCCATTATAGTTTTATTGATTCCAATGATCATGTTCATGTCTATTTGTGGTAACATTTCTTTCAAATTGGATGTTGTTCACGTTTCCATATGTGATCTTTATTGCATAAATTATATCATTTTAAAATGTGTAATAGAAAGCGTAAGTTTTAATGCTGCACATGATAAATGTAGTGTGAGACATTCAGCTGAGATTAGTGATACATGAATCCGTTGCAGGGGTCAGCCGCAGAGCAAGCTCTAAATTAGGAACATGAACCTGTGTTTTTACATATTTAGTTATGGACCCGTCATGTAATGGGAGGAACAGCAGCTGGGACTCCTCTCTTCTCTACGGCTGTTACTCAAATCCTTTCATGAACGTGTTAAAGGGTGAAAAATGGCTACGCGGACAATCATGTATTTGGTGTGTCTACATTGTTGTTTTGAAAGGTGTGTCCTTACATTGGGAGCACGATAACTTCATAAAATAAAGACCCATTTACTTATGCTCCCGGCAGCTGTCTTTTATTTTGTGTTGTTGCTCTGAAACATGAATTGATTTGATTATGAATATCTTAATAAGGGGAGAATGTTCAATATTGTTCATGTTTTACATAAAGCTCAGACAGCGTTTATCAGTGCAAGATGCAGCAAACTGTAAAGTTACATCCTTGACTATCTCTCAAACCAGGCAGCATGGAGGTGCACATTGCCAATTTAAGATTGTGTAGATTGCATGTTTTCCAAAGAACATGCGTTTTAGTTTAATTGGTGACTGTAAATTGAGTGATAGTGACTGTCTCTTTGTGTTTCCTTTGTTATGGACTGGCAATAGAACGGATAAAGTAGAAGAGAAGCTAGACAGACCCCCCCATACATATCAAGAAAAATCAATTCCCATTCTGCTTTCAAAAGCAGATGAAGTGTTCTTCCCACATGCAGCTGTTATTTCAAGAGGCAATGTCCACTTCAAATGTTCCGTAAAGTCTCCACTAAAAATGATACGCATGCACACACAAGAATAGACATCCCGAAACAAATCTCAAAATGTATCTGTTAATCTGTCTGTGTGCATTCACTCGTTCTGATTCAGATCTGACTTCATATTTATGGTCTGAGGTCTTTTCCACGCTCAGAGGAGCATTGATAGTTGACCAGAGGGCAAATGAGTGCTTGACCAGGGGAACTCTCAACAGTTGCTTCCTCATAAAGATGCACCAGGTGCTGAAGGGGATTTTACAATCCATGTGACCCGACCCCCCTCAAAGACGATTCTCAAACTGGCTTTCAGTTTCAGGTTTGAGCTTTTGTGCCGTCAATCACACCAAGTGTTGATTTTTAGAGACATGAGTTAAACTAAAATAATGCATTTGGAATATTTCAACTATGAAAACCAAATGTACTGTTTTGAAAACAGTACCTATCATTTACAAGTCAAAATATATCTGAAATTAATTGAAATTTGTTTACATTTTGGAGTACAACCAGTTTGAAAAGGTGACATTTTAAAGTTTCAATTTGAAAACCTAGAGTTAGTTATAGTATTGATTGTATTTTGGAGCTAAATTTGTTCCAAGAAAAAGCAAACAAATAGACATTTGAAAGGCACACAGTTTGTGTGTAATACCAAACATCAAAACCAAATATTAGGTTTAGTCATTTAAATCATGTTTTATAAGTTTAATTGTATTTTTTTGTGTCCTTTTGAGGAAGGGGAGTTTAGTAAACTAAATAGTGCTCATACATTAGATCTAAATATGTTTTTAGTTTAATGACACTGACTTTCAGGACATGCTGAGGGGAATAGAATCCTTGTTTCCTTATTCTATGATGCATTTGAATCAGTTAATATGAGTTACTTAATTCTGAGATGAAAATAATTTTGCAACATGCTTAGAAATGTTTTTTTTTTCTAGGAAATTTGTGAAAACCCCCAGTTCATCATAGAGGGAGCCAACCGGACTGATATCTGCCAGGGAGAATTGGGTAATAATTGAATTGTTGCTGCATTGACAATGAAATGCCTTTTACAGCACATAAAGAGCTCACTTTTGATTTGCACTGGTACTTTACTTAAGGATAGGGACAATTGAATTAATTGAAATAAAAAGGCAAGGAAATAGGTGCATTTTTAATATATTTCTTTTGCCTCGAGAAACACAAATAATAAAGGGAAATAATGACATTGTCTCAATACAAAACATGATGGTGTAAAGTCAGTGACTGATTCATATAGCAATGTTGTTTCATGTGAGACTTTCCGAAGATGTACACTTGGTAGTACTTTAATACTTTATGAATCTACTGTTGACAGGTGACTGCTGGCTGCTGGCTGCCATCGCCTGTCTGACCCTGAACGAGAAGCTGCTGTACAGGGTGATTCCCCCGGACCAGAGCTTCACAGAAAACTACGCAGGGATCTTTCACTTCCAGGTTTTACACGGGCCTTTCATCTATTGTGCAATAACCTAATTCACCAGTGCATTTGAAATTTAGATTCATGGTGGCAGCAATAGAAATGACGAAAGCAAACCTAGGCCAAACTAGACTCACGCACTGCTGTGAGATCGCATTCTTCAAGAAGCATTTGTTGCAAGTCAGCCAGCGTTGTTATGTCGGTCACTGGGGCATGAAAACAGCACGTCCAAGCTCATCCCACAAGAGTTCAATGGGCTGAGATCAAAGCTGCTGTACCATCCCATCTCCACTCCCAAGTCCTGGAGGTAGTCTCTGGTCAACTCCCCATTCTGCAGGGGTGATGGTCTTCTCATCTTGGACTCAGACTGTGGCAAAATACTTGCTGGATGCTGAGTCTCAAATTTACAATGTAATTTACTCAGCTGTGCTGCTCGTACTTAGTTTCACATTTATCATGCAAAATGGTGTTCCTAAAGTTTTGTTGTGAAAAACTCAATTGTGATTTGTCAGAGGAGTTTATTAAGAATGAGATGAGGAATCAACCAGTTACCTAAATAAACACTGAAATCTATTTCCCTTGCATGTTTTCAATGTCTTCCTCACTCAGTTCTGGCGATATGGTGAATGGATTGATGTGATTGTCGACGACCGCATTCCCACATGCAACAACCAGCTAGTTTTTACCAAATCATTCAGAGCAAATGAGTTCTGGAGTGCTCTTCTGGAAAAAGCCTATGCAAAGTAAGTTCAGTCAATCACTGAAGACTTTTCTCAAAAGCACCGGTAGCTGTATTCTCAAACATAATGCTAGACCATTAACTTTTCTTGTACAGTTAATGCTTTTTTTATTAAATTTATTTTTCATTAAAACACACACCCCTCCTCTGGCATCACCACGAAATGTATCTCTAGGTGAAGGTGTAGGATTCTGAAATCTTGAAAATGTTTTATTCTCAAGTAAGGGGCAGCTAAATATTACAATTTTGATTCTTCTGGCTTTTCCTTTCCAATCATGGTGGTGTTTATATGATAATTTAGGTTTCACTGTTGTACAATTTTTGCTTTTATAAATGAAAGTATGAATGAGACACCACAAGATGTAAGAAAATCTATTGAACGAGACAACCAATCACCTTTCTCCTCACAGCTATTGCATCTTATGAATTCAAGTCAAATATGATTTAAGTCTCATTCCCAAGCCAGATGTTTCACATTGTTATTTATGTTAGTGTGCTTACACTGAGCAACTCAAATCTTCTCATGTCATAAAGAACGGATTCTTATGACGTCTCTCTCTCTCTCTCTCTCTCTGTCAGGTTGCACGGGTCTTATGAGGCTCTGAAAGGGGGAAACACACTGGAAGCGATGGAGGATTTCACCGGGGGAGTTACTGAGTTCTTCGAGCTCTCCGAGGCACCCAAAGAACTCTACACCATCATGAGGAAGGCTCTGGAGAGAGGCTCGCTGATGGGCTGCTCCATAGATGTGAGTGACGGTGCCTACAGCGACACAACCTGCTGAAACTATACAATCCATCATATCAAGTGGAAGGTTCAGGTATAAAGAAGTGATGGAAGATGTATTTAAAGACATTAATAATGATGTCACATTTTTCAAAGAGATTTTACAAGGTTTGCTGTTCGTCCCACAGAAGCAGGTTTCATGCAAATGTGGCACCACATTGAGGAAAACAGGCGTTCGTATAAAGTTTAAAGTATTAACTTGTTGTATCAGTGCAGCAAAGAAAACAATCTGCCAAACAAGTATTTACTTACTTTCTCACTTTGTATGTTTTAGAAACATTCACATGATGCTTTGACAAGTAAAAACCACAATCAAACAAACCACAGAATAACTCAACTTGCAAAAGCTTAAGTATAACATCATTTTCTAAAATAATTCTCAAGAAAATACATAAGAGTCTTCACTCCAAAATGACAAAAATATAACATACATCTGGAATAAAAGTGAATGAGCTGTTTCAAGTCAGATAAAGGTTTTTTATCAAGATGATAAATAGAAATACATTCACAGATTTGGCTCAGTGATTAACTTGCACATCATCAACATCATATTAAAAAAAAGAAAACATTTTCAATTTGCTCTGACCTGTTTTGTGTCTGTCAGATCTTTTCAGCCAGTGAGCTGGAGTCTCGGACGGAGCTGGGTCTAGTCAGGGGTCATGCGTACTCCATCATCGGCCTGGAGGAGGTGCAGCAAAATATTCAGCTTCAGCACAGATTTCAGTGGCGGCATTAAAATTGTTCAAGCAATACTGATTTTTCTTTTCTTTTTTTGTTGCTTTTTCCAGTGTGATGAGGTTTCAAAGAACAGCAGAATACGTCTGATTCGTTTGCGTAATCCCTGGGGTTGGGTGCTCTGGAAAGGACCCTGGAGTGCAAAGTAAGATGTGAGATATGCAGAAAACACATATCATCAAAACATACAATCTCATACAGGTTATTGAACTGATAGCTCTTTTAAATTCACTTCCTCTAACCCAGTATGTACGTATATGGTATGTGGAGGGGTTGTTACTTTTTTTTTTTTTAATTGCTCTTCTTGGATATTTTGCTTGATATTCCTGTAGTTCAAAGGAGTGGTCGAGCATTTCCATTGCAGACAAGGAGAACCTGAAAAAACAAACTGTAGAAACAAGTGAGTTCTGGTGAGTCAAACTTTTCACTTTCATCTCAACAACTGCTCAAGACTTATCAAATAACAGAATGAATTGAGTTTTTTATGTATTCCCCATCAGCTGACAGTTCAATTGCTTTTAGTTTACCTCACTTTGTACCACAACTGGCGAGTCTATTTCTTACCCACAGATATCTGAATCCAAATTTATAATGGCAGCCTTAGAAGGCCTCAAGTTTTGATATCAATTTAAAAAAATGTTGTCCCCATCCCCCGAGAGAAACTCTCTGGATCGACTTGGATACCAGATCAAATGTCAATCACATTGCAAATTGCAATGTCGCTGCCAAATCAACCTAACAGCTAGGAACAGGTTGTTTTATTAAGCTCCCCCTTATTCGGCTTGTTCAAAAGTAAGTTGTTAATTTTATTGCTTTTAGTTGGCAGTTGGACACACGTCAGTCACACCAAAATATCCTCTTTTTTTTTCACCCCCTCAAAATATAAGTGTCTTCTTATATTTTCAACCTCCAGGATGTCCTTTGACGATTTCAAGAAACATTTCACAAAGTTGGAGATGTGCAACCTGACCCCCGACACACTGCAGGGTGATGAAAGACACAGCTGGACGGTGTCGGTCCACGAGGGGCGTTGGGTTCGAGGCAGCTCGGCTGGTGGATGCAGGAACTTCCCTGGTAGGACACCGTGAGAGCATTCCAAAACAAGCTGACGCATATGAACATATATATTTATAAGAACACAAACTATTTGCCCAGTTGGATAGATGTTAGAGATCACGCCCTGCAGTGGGGATGTACCTCGTTGGAGCATAAGTTAGGCAGTTTGGGGTTTGCATGTTCCATATTTGAATGCTATAGTTTCCTCCCACTGCCCAATAACATGTATTTGAGGCAAGTGGCTATTACTGAATGTAGAAGTGAATGTGGGTGTATGTCAGTCAGCAGGGACTCCAGTGTGCTTTGATCTTAACTTTTATAAACTGATATCAAAGTTAAAAGGATTAAAAAAAAAAAAAAAAACTCAATAAAACTTAGGGAGTTCAAAACGCCCAGACTCCAGATATAATACCACGACTCATTAGTTCTAATATACACAAGTGACACCACTTAAATTCGACATATTGCACCTTTAAGTCTCGTGCTTTATCCCATTTTTTTTATTGGAACTCATTTTATGCAGAGACATTTTGGACGAACCCTCAGTATCGACTGCAGCTCTGCGAAGAGGATGACGACCCGGAGGACGGCAGAGTGGCCTGCACCGTTGTCGTGGCTCTGATGCAAAAAGGTCGACGGATGCAGCGTCATCAAGGGGCCAAATTTCTCACCATTGGGTTTTCCATCTACGAGGTAGTGGTCACACATGAAATGCCCCCGACATCCTGTGCAAATCATGAGCCGAATTGACATTTTAAATTCTTCTGTCTCTGCAGGTGCCAAAGGAGGTATGCACATTTTGAAGAGGCACTTTATTTCAATGAAGGCAGAGCTTTCTCTATTTTGACTTCGACCTCCCATCTCCCGTCGATCCCATAGATGCATGGTCAGGATCAACACCTGCAGAAAGATTTCTTCCTCTACACAGCATCCAAGGCCAAATGCAAAACCTACATCAACCTTCGGGAGGTAACGGAGCGCTTCCGTCTGCCTCCGGGAGAATACGTCATCATCCCCACAACTTTTGAAGCCAATAAAGAGGGCGAGTTCATCCTGAGGGTCTTCTCAGAGAAGCAGAACACTTCTGAGTAAGATGCGTGATGCTGTTTGGTCGTATATTTGGTGGTGCAACTGATTGTATTCTGGGGGAGTGTTGACAAAAAAAATTGTGTTGAGAAAGTTTGATATTGTAATAAATGATAGTTCTGCTGATGGGTTTCTGCTTATTTTCACAGGGATACGGAAAACACCATTGAATCTGACCAGGTTTGCAACAATATAATAGCATAATATTGCGATTGTGAAACAGCAACAGGAGCTCATTGTGTATGAGTCGCCTAAAATGTGATTTATTTCTAAAAAACATACAATTACCAATTTCATGGAGCTTGAACCAAAATGTACCACCAATAATCAACCATCTATACTTCGTCCATGGTGCTCTTCACTCATTGGTTAACTAACAAACATCTCATTCCTTTCTTCCTTTCCCCTGCACTCATCTTATTGGACAATCAGCAAGACAAGAAAAAGAAGGAAAAGGTAACTAGTGCGTGCTGCTGAGCGCTAACTCGACGCTCCACCTTCATCATTGATCAGCTGTCAGCAGCTGCATTTTGAACCGTTAATAAATATTGACAATATCAATACTGCAAGTAGCAGAATAACATTGGATTAACTGTTTCTCCTTTGTTCCGTTTGTCTTTTGCAACCCGTCTCTCCCTTTGCCAATGAACCACATGCCAGCCTATTGTATTTGTGTCAGACAGAGCTCGAGCCAACAAAGAAATCGAGCATGATGGCATTCGGGGGGAAAAGAAGAAGAAGCCAAAGGTAATACAAACACGTGTGTATGTGCGTGTGTGTTGACCTTTCACTTTTAGGCCAGTCATAACTTCTGACACTTCCAACCCTGAGGAGTCGAATATCATCGCTGGGAATAAAACAATTGAGTGTTAAGCCAACTGATCTCAAGTGTCTCAGCTGCACCTGTTTTCCCATGAGGCCTCAGCGACTGTTTTCCAACGTTCAGCTCTCCTCTGATTCCATGACACAAAATGTTTCAAAAGTGTGGGAGGTCTTGTGCAGTCTCACATCAAGTGGTTAGTGAATTTTCAGTCTTAAAGTGAATTTTCCACATTAAAACACTACGATGTCACCAGCAGAACTCTTGTGAAACAGTAGTCGCACTTGGGTAAGAATTTTGACTGAACCTCTGTGCTAAACTTCTTTTTTAATGGTTTACTTTGTGCTCAGTTGTTATTTTAACAACATTTCTAACACTCAGTCTGCTGAGATGATGTATATAAATGCAGACACATCTCAAGCAATCTTTTTTTACATTCTTGATGTATGAACTAAAATGTTTCAAGCATTTCTTTTCGAAAATTTGCAATCATTTTTGGGGCTCCAATTAATTAGAATTTTTTTTTATCTTATTTGATTATAATCTTACTTTAACACTTTTGATTCATTGAATTTATAAGCTAAAACTATGAAAATAAGAATCTAACATTTTTCAGCTTGTGTTTATTAAATCTAAAACCTATATAGACATTTACCTATTGGGAAAGCACTTGTGCAGCTTAAATCCAACAAGTGGACACAATGTGTGAATGTGACACAGACTAAGAAGTAGACATAGACTTTATATCTGCCCAAGGGGCAATTTACTTTACACAGTTTATCCATATTTAACTACTATATTCAGTACTACACAGTTCAAATCAATAAATTAATAATTTAAATAAATAAAGTTGCATAAAAAGAGAGAGAGGGAGAATAAGTAATTTTAAGCAGCCAATGAATGAAGGATATAAATTACCTCAAATGATCATTTAACTTGAGAAGGGGCCCACTGTAATGTCTCCATGAAGGTATTAAAGAAAACTCTTTATACGGGATATGTTTGTGAGGTTTAATGATGTTTTCTTCCTTTTCAACTGATCGTTTCTCTTTGATTATTCGTGTGAGGAAATAAAAAAAAATCTTCTGTCTTCTAGAAAAAACTGTTGGAGACCCATGTAGAGACTGATGAAGAAAAACACTTCCGGATCATTTACCAGCAGATCGCAGGCGAGGTGAGGTCGCAGAGAGACAGCGAGATCAATGGTGTTTCATGGATTTGAATGTGGAGACAATTATTTCGAACTTTCTTTCCTTCAGGACATGCAGGTTTGTGCCAACGAACTCAAGACCATCATGAAGAACGTACTTGCCAAACGTGAGTGAACTGATAAGATTGTGTGTTATTATGATCATAATAATGATTATTATTATTGCTGTTTTGTAATACGTCTTCTAAGATTACCTTCTGTCTTTCTTTTTTCTTTTGCAGACGGTGAAATAAAGTCAGATGGTTTCAGTCTGGAGACATGTCGGAGTATGATCGCCTTAATGGACGTATCCTTAACAGTCAGAGGAGCGTGAACATTGATGAGGCCTTGCAGTGGTGCAATCATTATAAGTCACAGCTCACAGTTGAAATATCCTGTTTGATTCCGTTTTTGTGTGTAACTTGCATGTTCTCAGTGCACATGCTTGGGTTTTTCCTCGTACAGTCAAAGGACATGTCAGGTATGACTTGACCTGCAGGTTTGACTGTTGGTTGGTTTAAAAGATTAATAAAGGATGCCTGTTGGAGTAAAGATGCAAAACATTTCTTAGTGTTTCTTAGAAGGGCTTTTATTCTTTCCACCCTCATATATTCTTTTATGGAACCATAAATAATTTTTTTATTGCTTCTGTTATAAATGACTTCATATAAGCAACCAAATGTACAACCTTCAAAATGTTCACTTTCCAGGCAGCAATACCAACATCTGTTACTTTTATCTTCGACAAAACATTCGCAGATTTTTTTTTTTTCTTTTCAGGATATCGGAACTTCCATCGACTGACAATAGGCGAAAGGGCCAACACAGAGAATACAGTCATATACAATGTTTAACAGCAAAGATTGAGGGCTGAGGCACTGAACAGACTTCATGTAAAATGAAAGAGTGCTGCTTCTTCACAGAACAGTGCACATGCTTTTTGTTTTCCTTGAGTGTCTCCTTTCTCAGACTGATGGGACAGGGAAATTGAACCTGCAGGAGTTCAAACACTTGTGGAAAAAGATCAAAGAGTGGCAGGTAGGAAAGTTTCTTCCTCAGTAAACCAATGAATGTGTTAAAAGCTCTTTTTTTTGTTAAAACTCAAAATCCTTCAAGAGTGGATCACAGGATACGTGACGGAATAAGTGTGCTAAATATTGACTTAGGCACAAATTTATGAATATAAATAACCAATATTAGGCTGGCAAAATCCATTGAGAACTTTATCATTTTTATAACATCTTGTGAAATACAGGATTCCCTCTAGTGTTTTAACATATGAAACATTAATAATTTATTTTAATGTTACTGGATTTAAAAAGTAATTAAACTAATAAATTTAAAGGTCTTATATCCTTTAAAAGTATTCCATTGAGCATCCTATAATACTCTTTTGAATTAGTCTCATTTTCCATTTGCAGATCATCTTCAAACGTTATGATGTAGATAAATCCTCCACCATCAGCAGCTTTGAGATGAGGAACGCCGTTAACGATGCAGGTGAGCAGCATGAATACTTAAAAGAAACATTGCTTGCTTGCTAGGCTGCACGGCGGAGCAGCTTTTCTTTCAATTAATGGGCATAATTGATACATTTAATTGAAAATATTAGTTATAAAACATGCATGATATTTGATATTGCCACAATACACATAAAAGTAGTGGATAATACATAATGTACATTTTCAGACATACACCCAACTAATCCAGTAATGCCAATGGTATTAAGGGTAAAGATACAAGTAGTCTGAAGTGTTCACTACTTAATTTTGTACATAAATCACATGAGAAATGCTTCTCATTTCAAATGACTCAAACTTGAAATACAGAAATAAGAGCAATTGTAGTTAAAGCATTTGAAGCGATAATTAATGCCACAAAACGGTGTTTGTTCCAAACACTATTTCATCAACTGCTCTATGAAGGTTTAACTGATGTCAGAAATAGTAGCTCATGTGGGGGAAAATGCAAAACTCTGATATGAAATTCACGTCTTCTTCATGCTTCCACTGCAGGGTTTCAACTCAACAAACAGTTATTCGACATCATAGCCATGCGCTATGCAGACGAGCGCCTCAACATCGACTTTGACAGTTACATCTGCTGTTTTGTGAGGCTGGAGGGCATGTTCAGTGAGTACACAACACCCCAACGTGCTCGTAAAGGACATAATAAACATAAGTTTCCGGGGCACTTTGTGAATCAAACAACATTTTACTAACATTATTTCACAAATGTAAAAAGCCTGCGTCGCGACACTACTGAGAATTACTCTGACGCTTCTCTTGCAGGAGCCTTCAATGCCTTTGATAAAGATGGAGATGGAATAATCAAGTTAAATGTCCTTGAGGTAAAAACAGATTTTTTTTTAAAAATTTATTTTTAGTCATTCAGTAAAACAAATGAATAATTATACACCACCTTTCAGACAATAAGAATAACAAAGTCTTTTTTTTTTATAGCTACGTCGTTAGCAAAATTATTTATAGGGAATGTCATTGCATATGGAAGTGGGGAAAATGCAGTTTCCTGTCACATGCCAGAATTTTGCCAGTTATTTGTCATTGCATACAGTGTCACTTTTCAAAACTTTTTCATATAGTCTCACTGACTGTGGCTTCGGTTTGTACACACTAATGTTAAGTCTTATGGGAGCTGTGAAGCACCGAAAAAACCCAATAGTGGAATACCATTTACATACAAGCACACTTGAGTTCAAATGCTAAAACATAAGTGCCAAAGCCCCATCAATGTTTTGACCCTTGTTATTTCAAACTGCATTAAAGACGTAATGTGGAAGATTCAGTTCCCTCACGTGGTGAATTGGCAGATTGCAAGTCAATTAATTGCTGTCCCACTAAACTTCCCTCAGAGAGCCTGCAGTGACCATAGATCTTGTGTAAATGTTGGTTTGTGGCTCAATTCTAACATGAAATCCTTTCTTTCTTTTGTCAGTGGCTGCAGCTCACCATGTATTCTTAAAGTCACCGTCTGGCCTGAGAGACTCAACAACTTGGTCAGAACGTGACAGCATTAAGTCACTTAATCAAACGGTGTACTTGTTGCACAGCTGTTGTGAAGAAACTAAGATCACGTCATCACTGTCAGTGGTGTCATTTCTCCATTTTCATGCAGCTTTCTATATTTGGATATGTGGCAACAAGCATGAACCAGAAAAGAGATTTGCATAGATTTCAGTTTTTTGAAAACTGGCTATGATGTAAGCCGTTATTTGCTGAAATTAAGAACAACTGGCTAAAGGTGTGCATGCGACAGTCTTTCTTAATTTGTCGTGTGATGGACTAATAACCTAAGCACGTGAGGTTATTTGGTGACCCTAAATTGCCCCAAGCTGAGAATGTGAGTGTGTATAGTTGTAGTCTGTGTGTTTGCCCTATGATGGACTGGAAACCTGTCAATAGTAAGACAAAAAGAGAAAAATTTAAAACAAAACATCTGGATAATGACAGTTATTAGTGTAAAAATTGCACAGCCTATTATCCCTGTTTTGTCACTTTTTTGTTGAAATACATGTTTATAAAATAAAATGAAGGTGACCGTTTTTCATTAGTTTTTTTTTTACTTGCTGTACACAGCCGTATGACAGAAAATACAAAACTGCACTTCATAATCATACAAAAATTAAGGCAACACTAATACAGAAACATAATTCTGGATGTGAAACATGTGAAGATACATAAGGGGGAATGATGGCAAACCTATAAACCATAATAGATGGTTTAAATGGTGTTGCTACAGTTTATATTTTAACTATCAACCATTACATCTTCAAGTCGGATTACTTTCAAAGCTCTTAAGTGGATTTTTGTGATGACGTGAGACAGTCTGATTTAAGAAGTTATCACAGAAATCTTAAAAAGCATTTGTGCAATGAAACAAAACAGAAGCATCCTTTGAAGTTTAAACAACAAAAAAAAAGAAATCTGAGTTACATCAAAATAATTTCTTCACATAAATACAGCATCCTAAAAAAACTAAAGAACCTAAAATGGAAACAAAAGGAGCCGTTTTAAGGGATCAGGAGCAACGTGCCTTCCTTGGTTGACAAGCTGAACACTTTAAACACAACCAGGGATGTAATCTCTGGCTAAAACAACTAATTCTGGTTTGTTAAGATTTGAGAAACGCGGAATCTAAAAAAGGTGAGCTCATGTCTTCTGTCAAAATGAACTTTAATACTCTTACTCCTTCAGGGCTGCACGCTGTTGTTGTCCTCGACGTGTTTCTGCATGTGTTCAGGCAGCTTCTGCAGAGAAAAAGGAATGCCCAAAATGAATCACATTAACTATATTAAGTTAATTTATATTGATTATGAAATTGCCCAAAAAAAAAAAGGGTGCAAGTTCAACTTTCAGCATCTGGCAGTTTTGAATGTACTGAAAAGCTGTTGTGTTACACGTGTGAAACCCAGGTGGATTGTATCGAGGAAGTCTTCCTGAGCAACGTAATGACAACTGAAGAACATCTATTTCTCTACTTCGTGGTAGTTTGAGGGAATCTTCATGATAATACAAATCATAGATGTGTAACTTTGATGATTGTGTGAGCTTTAAGTCTTTTACTTCACTACCAGAGGGACAAATTGTAACGAAGCGCATCTCCCACATAGATATCTGAAAATGTTGGAAACTATTTCAAGGAAAACGACAAACTAGGTTTCCTTCATTTTAATAATGTGCGGCATTTGATATGTTTCATTTCAAATAAATCCAATAATGCAGTAATTTAGAGTCATTTGAATTGATACCAGCTTCAAACGTGTTTGTTAGCCAGGAAACTTTTTTTTTTTTTATAAATCGTCTTATTATAAATGGTCCAGGAGGTCACATTATGAGCAGTTTGCTTGCCAAATCCTGTCGGCTGTGCCAGGTTATAATTAAAAGGGGTATTAATATGAAGACAGAGGATTATTTTCATCCTTGTTACCTCTTTTATCAGCTCCTGTGTTGCAAAGTAAGTTGTACAGCCCTTCCAGCGACATTTGATCATCTGCAGGCTTGGATTGGTGTGATCTCCCGTCAGATGCTGTGCCAGATGTTCCGGCATGCCAAAGATCAGGGAGCAATTCTGCCACTGGACAACGAGCAGGAGCGATTCAATCAAACATGTTTCAAAAAAAGAGATATTGTCAATTGTGTTGAAGAATCAGCTCTTACCCAGCAGCGGTAGTTCTTCAACAAGTTGAGCTTCACAGCTTGAACACTGCCGTCATAGCAACCTGTGTAGATCTGTGGAGAACAAATGGGTAGACCATCAATGAGTCGGTATAGAAGTCATTGCCGGAATGGAAAGTTTGAGTTCCAAACTATTTTAGCCCAAACAGTATAAAACTCACCACACTCTTATGTATGGCCATGCACATCACCATGTCGCTGTGGCCTCCGTAAACCTGCAGGCGGTCGTGAGACTGAAAACAAACAAACAGAGTCCATTTAAAAAGACTTAAAACCACAGACACATGAAGAGCAAGAGAATTATTTTAATCTGTGTACTTGGCACAGGTTGCTTTATATTTGATGTTATTAGACTTGAGGCCCGACATTGAACTTTCGGAGCTGAATTCTTCCTCAAGCGTGAATAAAAGTGAGTCACGCGTACCTGCAGCTCGTAGACTCGAACCAGTTTATCCAAACAGGCCGTTACCATCACTTTCCCCAAGATGACGATGGATGTGACGGCGTGACCGTGGCCCTTGTAGATACGAACCAGCTCACCGGTCTATTTCAAGAAGAAAAAAAAAAAAAAAAAAAAACACAGATCAGAAATGTTATTATACACACAGTTGTATCTGTTTTGTGTCTTTTGGGAAGTTTGCTATCACAAGATGTGGTTATAACAGTGTGATGTAATAATATTTGCTCTTAAACATAAAAGACTCATTGGAGCAGTACAAAAACGCCAAACATCACAGTGCAAAGTATTCTTGGATTGTTCCACTGACTGAATCTGATGGTATTCTTAGTGTTCATGTAAACAGGACAATCCGATCTCTCTATCGGGGAGAATTGAATCAGATTGAGTGAACACATGCAACTACAATACTTACACAACTTGTATCTGCTGTAGGTTTTTGTTATTGTTTTTTTTGCCTACACATCTGAAGCTGAGACAGGACTCAAAACCCAAATGCACACACACTCTGCATGAATTCACATTACAAAAGCACTAAATCAAACTACTGTCATAAATTCCCACCATCTATGAGCATATTTTCATTGGTCAGTTCTATTTCTTCACGCTGGCAATCTGAAACACTTACGTGAATATTGTGTGCATGAACAGACGTGTCACTGGAGCCGCTGAAGATCAGGTCATTCACCACCTGAAAACAACCACATCCTGTCAAAATCACCTTAACTCAGGGGCTCGATAAGCTCTCATTTCATCTCAATTTTGCTAGACTCCAAAACTTGTGACATTACTTTACGGAAAAACTGCAT
Organism: Parablennius parvicornis; assembly: GCA_900302745.1. NCBI lineage: Eukaryota > Metazoa > Chordata > Actinopteri > Blenniiformes > Blenniidae > Parablennius > Parablennius parvicornis. The sequence continues at coordinate 10,447 of OMNM01002648.1, read as the reverse complement.
TATATTAAGAGTCACTGATAACAGCTTCCAATACAAAGAGAATCTGTGTTTGCTCACCTTCATGCAGAGCACGGTCTTGGTGTGACCCTCCAGAGAGCGCAGCAGCAGGCCGCTCTTGGCGTCGCGCACGCTGATGGTACTGTCGTAGGATCCGACCAGCAGCAGCCGGCGGGCGCCTTCCTGAGCTGTGCCCAGGCAGC
>OMNM01002648.1:0-10213 GCA_900302745.1 Parablennius parvicornis | reverse complement strand
CTAACAAGCCCGAAATGGATGTGATGGGAGAAAGGGAAAAAAAAAAAAAAAAGAAAGATAATTATGTTCTTCTCCTGGTCTGGGTCCCCTATGCTAAAGGTCAAAGTTTAACTGAGGGACACTTGGGGGCAACTGACTTTTCTTATACGTCAAAGTGTAATAAATCAACCACTTCTGGTCCTGAGAGTAACAGAGACTTTGAAAATAACCAGTATCACTCACCTTTAAGTCATAGCTGAAAACTGAACCACTGGCTAGGCCAGCGTAGAGAATATTCCAAGCTATGTGCAAACACAACACTCTGTCCGGCAGGGAGATCTGTTCCAGGCACTTTTTAGACTGAAGGTACAACAAATAAAAGTCAGTAATAAAATATGTTTGAAAACAACAACCAAAAAAAAGCTAAACAAAAAATGCTTGGATTACACTGAAATCTGGCTAATTAGAGAAATGAACAATATTGAGCAATAGTAATACAAAAAGATCCATTTAGAACAATAAAGCACATTTCTAAAAAAGCATTTATATCAATTCTGTGCACATCGAGTCTTCAGTAGATGGTTTTTACTCTGATGCTGAAGGCGCGAATAGTCTGGTCACTGGCTCCGGTGTAGAGGCGCGTCGGCATGTTTGAGAGTGACGACACCAGCAGACAGTTGATTTTATTTATGTGCCCTTCAAACACAGCTTTGCACTCCCGGGTCTGCATGGAAGAGGTAAGTTAAGAGTTTTTCCCCCCACATGGAACTGGGAAACATTCCTCTTCCCAGCTAGGAATGAACCAAAAGTACACTGGAGGAAGAGGCTAAGCGTATAAATACAGTCGGTGACGTACCATGAGACAGTAGGCCCGTGCAGTGTTGTCGCCCGAACAAGTGTAGAGGAGGCCGTTGTGAATTTGCAGGCCGTTGACGGGGCCGGCATGATTCAGAAATTGTCCCACTGACGGCTGCTCTCCCTCAGCAGACTCTGAAACACATGGGAGTTCTAGCAACATAACAAAAAAGTGACCTGTGTTTACATATAGTGCAGTAAAAACGCTCACCTCCAGGAGTACTGCCATCGTTTGCTTTAATAGGTAGAAGTTCTACTTTCCTATAAGGTCAAGAGAAGAAGATTGCTTAAGTTTACTTGCTGGTCTAAATGTGGATGTGAAAAAAAAAAAAACAAGGATTAAAACAGGACTGGATCACCAGCTTCCACCTCACTTGTCAACATCGCATTTTTGAGTCGTCTGTGTGCCTTCAGAGCTCAATTCCACACTATCAGATTCCTGAGGCTCCTCCATCTCAGCAGGAACGTTTGAATTTGCCTCAGCCAACTCCTCATGGTCCGATTCTTCAATAGCTATAATCTCCGTTTTGGAGTGGATTATCTCCACCGAGTTATCGCTCTCGTTCCCTTTGTCATCGATATTTTCTTCTTCAAGTCCCATCTCTGTGATTGCTTGGTCCATCATTTCCTCTTTGTCATCATGTTGCGCCAGCAGCAAGTCCTCTTCTGAGGCGTCCTCTCCACAGTGCTCTTCCTCCTTCCTGATCTCCTGCCCATCCTGTCCAGCAGAAGATTCAGTCTGAGGGGGTGTGTTTGCTGACGAGGAGCATTCTGCAGTGTGTTGCTGAGCGGCGCCGGCGAGTGTTACCGATGGAAGAGGATCTGCATCAGCATTGTGACTGGGAGGTCTCACTACGGGAAGATTGCACATTTCTTTCTTTATGGATAAAGCCGTGGCAGTGGTTTGAATTGGGGTAAGTGGCGACGCTGGAGTGGCACTTGTGGGCTGGCTCGAGGAACTGGGGACGGCGTCGGACGGAGGGAGGGAAGGCGGGCACACGGCACCTGACGAGGTGGCGGCCGTCACTTGGGTGTGAGACAAAGCAGAGAGCTCTTCTGGAAGAAATTTTAATAAAATGTTTTAATACTTAGCACCTACTCAAAAACTTTTACCGTCTGTGTGAAGCCTCGGTACCTTGCATGTCCTTCAGGATCTCGATGCGCTTTGCCCGCAGACTGTTGACCTCTACAACACACTGAAACCAGAGCAACACTTATGAATCTACAATCCGACTTGTAGGGGGAAAAAAATATTAATATTCAAATTTTTTCTTCACTAATGGCCTTAATATTGCCGTTACTCTTGAAAAATTCCAATTCAAGACTGGTGTAGCCACTAGTGCTTGAACGGTATCGTTTCAATCTACTGTGTTTTTATTGCTCATTGAATGTAATCGCCCATTCTCTTTCCCGCTTCAACCACACGGCTTTGCAGCGGAAATATGAAAATCAAAACATGACCAGATATCCATAACCTCCACAACTTTTTTCCAGCTTTCCTTATGACACAAAACTGCTCCCAAATAATAACAATTTCCTCGGCTCAAAGTCTTTTTGCAGCCCATCAGGACAGTGCACCTCTATCAGCAGACAACCATCTGAATCAAAGGTCTGGACTCGCTACACATACATTAATATGATGGACGATAAATACAAACACTTGAAAATAAGATTAAAGTGCATCTTGGGATTTCCTCTTTAAAATAACAGAAATAAAATGTGATCCCTCTAATATCTAGCAGCTGTGCATGCTTTCCCAGCACCCAGCAGCAGCGCTTCAGAAGCTGAGCAGTTTGTTTTGGGTCATTTTCCTTTGATCCATCTGCTTCTGGGTTCCACCCTGTGACCACCAGGTATGAAATAATCAAAGCTGTCAATCAATTACAATTTCTAAATCAAATAATTGCTGTTAATTGATTAAATTAAAATTTAAAATTCAGTCATTTTGAATTCACACAGCATGAATGCACAGTACAACAACACTCATTTCTCTGTTATGTGCATGTCATATATGTTGACATCCCAAGAACAATTGATTTGTACTATATTGTGCAGCAGAAAGTGAATCACCTGCTGTTTCATCAGCATAATCCGTTGGACCTCTGTATACGCAGCCTGCAGGGCATTGCGGGCCTGGATCAGTGAGCTGTCTAAATCCTGCAGCGTGTAACTCAGCTCCTCCTCCCGCTGAGATACCGACAGCAGCTGGTCCATTTGGTCCTGGCCCGGAAGCAAGCTGGAACTGACTGGAGGGCATTCGGAAATTAATTGAAACAGTGTCAAAAAAGTGGACCAATGTACGTTTCATTCACTTAAGACACAATATTCAAATTAAATTTAGAGTTTACAAGACTCATGAGAGTCTATGTTAAAAATGCATCAGAGTTAAAACAGATCTGGCTTTTTTCTTCTTTTGATATTCAATTGGGTGTCGAGCTACAGAGGGTGCAGCGTACTCTTTTGTTGCATTTAAATGGCACAGTCATGTTCTCTTTGTATGTCTTTGAATGGAAGCAGAATACATTTTACAAAATACATCGCAAATCAAAACTTATGGGATGGGGTTGTTGCAGATTAAGTTTTGGATATATGACATGAATGCCAATTTGTCACAGTCATTCACCTCCTCAGTTGTGACACAGTAGTAAAACCTCCTAATACTGGACTTTGTTCTTTCTGATAAACATATTTGAAATGATCTAAAACTTACCGATTAAACTAAAAGACCGAGTTTCGCCTATTTTGGTTTGGATCTATTGGTATAGTTTGTTTTATATCTGGCGTCATTTCAGTTTTTGTGTTTGGTATAGACACAAAAATTACACGTCACAAAAGAAATTGGTACGAGCATTTAAGTGTGAAATGTGTAATGTGCATGTATAAAAATTACCTCTTTTTGACTTTTTCTTCTTTTTTCTTTTAGCTATGTTTTCAGAAACTCCATCATCCTGCAAGCAAACACAAAAGTTAAGGTCCAACAAAACAAAACTACATTTGTGAAGAACACATTAGCTAAAAAAAAAAAAAAAAAAAAAAAAAAAGGCAGTTTGAAGTGTTTTACATTACTAAACATGAACATTTTTCCCATTACTACTCACTGGGCCAGGGTTGCGTTTCCTCTTGTGATGACTGTTGTCTCCAAACTCGTCCCCAAAGCTGGATTCCATTTTCACAATGGATCCGGCCTCTATTTGACTGCTGCAACTCGGCTGTGGTGAAGCAGGCTGCTCCGCATGTTTGACCGTCTGATAGTCGGACTCCTCCTCTGTGGGATCGTCAGTATCTGTTGTGCCTTGGAGTTGAGGCAGCAAACTCAAGTGTGGACTGCCTGGAAGCGACTCCCAGTGGTAACCTTCAGACAGAGGGAGGTCTGAGCCCTCTGACTGTGTCAAGCTTTGTTGGTCGGCCGGATGCTTCGTCATCTCAAGTCCAAACCTGCAAATGTACCAAGAAAAAAGATCAACCTCCCTGCTGCTGAATGCAGGATAAAACTAAAGAGCTTGTGTGATGTTGGTGTAATCACCTGTGCAAGCCTTTCATCTGCTTCTTCCTCAGATCATTATACATCTGGGTCCAGTTCAGCCTAGTCTTGGCTCCTGATAGGGTGAGCAACTTGTTCAGAGTGGGTCTCAGTCTGGCCTCTGTGTTCAGGTAGCCTTTTCCTGGCTTGTGAGCAATTCGAACTTTACCGGATTCAGATTGACCCTGTTCTGGTGGCCCTTCGAAGGACATCTGCTGGAGCTGAGCAAACGGCGAAGATGTTGGAATTGAGGTGACGTGGTCCTCAGAGGACATGTACAAGGGCTGCTTCATTGCAGGTCCTGTCCCCTGTGTGATGTCATCAACGCTGCGTTTACGGGCTTCTCGCTCTGCTCTACACGGCTCCCTGATACCCAGCACTCTTCTGATGTGCTTCAGCATAGAACTGATGTCAACGTCCCCAAGAGGCGCTCCGTTGGCAGATTTGTTTGATGAAGCTGGTTGAGCGGAAGTTTCTGAACCGTCCTGCGTTGACTGAGGCGACGGCGTACTTCTACCAAAGATGATGGCTCCACTCTGAGGGAGCTGGTCGTTGGTGAAGTCTTTGTCTTGTGTGGTGTTGTACTGATAGCTGACGGGCGGTTCAGATATGGGCTCTGGCCTGTTTGTCGCGCCCCCCTGGGGCGTCTGCTCTCCATCTGTTTGCTTACTCTCAATTGTTGTATTGCTGCACTGCTTGTTGACAGCAAACTTCTCTTTATACCTCAGTTGAGTAGGAGGAGGAGGGAGAGTACACAAGCCCTGATAATACGCCTGATGCCAGATTTGACTTGGCCATTCAGAAAGTGTCTCACTTTGAACCTGCGAAAATGATCCAGGGGGGTAGAAAGGTCTCTGCACGCTAGACCCTTTGTTCTCCTTGTTTTGGACGACAGCAGTGTTGATTCCTGCTCGCTGTGTTTCCTGCACCTGTCTCAGTGTTCCTGCTTGCCCCATTTTGGATTTCCTTTGCTCCGAGTATGTTGTCTGTTGCTCTCCTGCCTTCTGTTGAGCAGCCACCTGCTTCTTCTTCTTCTTCTTCTTTTTCATGGCTTTTTTTCTACAATGGAAAACACACCCATCAGTCAAACCCCCATGTCTGAAAAGGGCACATGAAACACCGAGCCCATTTCCATGCAGACTGAATAACCAATAACTGTTCATCATTCATCATTCTTCATGTGATCATTTGATGAATCAGATAACTCCAAACAGCCCATTGTTCAGGTGATCAAACCTCATGTGCATACATTTAAAAAAGTATTTAAAAATAGAATTGTAAGTCTTAAATCACTACATACTATATGTTTGTACATATGTCCACATGTAAATGCATATAATCTGACTCTTCAATCATTCAGAGTAACTGTTGTAGGATTGTTATGGTCATGTGAAGAGGCTCGGTGATAAAATGACAGATGAAAAAGAAAAACTCTTACTCAATATTCTTGAGTTGCTTGTTTCTCTCCAGGACCTTGAGGATAGTCTCTGCGCTCAGAGTTCTTTGCAAAGGGACAGCCTTCACATTTTTAGACTTCAAGCTCTGCAAACTGGCATTGTGCTGAGCAGTCGAGATGTGCTCGCTAAACTCATTCAAATTCATGGCAGAAACCTTACATGCATGACATTCATGAAATGCACCGCTGTTCATGAAAGGAAACAAAAAGTGTAGTGTTAAAAGTCACAAACGACAATGTAAAGAGAAAAGATTCATTGGAAATCTGAGGAGACACTTTAAACCTTTGGTTTGAATCATGAATTTTAGATCAATTATTTAGATTGTAAACATAAACTCTGGCTATTGTATAATAATGACCATTGCTTTCACATCAATACTAATTCAAGGCAGAAGTTTATGGATTTTTTTTTTTTTTAACTGAACCAGGCTCATAGTGACACAATCATTTTTTTAAAACACTTGAGCTATGTATCTACTTGTGTTATTCATTGTATTTCTATTGTCTTTATCTTTTTCACTCTGTTCATCATAAAGCACGTTGTGGTTTCAGTGAATGGATGAATAAAATGTACTTAGAACCATAACCTGGTGAATCTCGTTGTATATGTCAAAAGTTACTTACTTGCCCACCGCAGTATCAAGCTCTTGGTGATGCAGCAAGCTGTGCATATGATCGTGAGCATCCTGCAGTAAGGGGATTTGTCAACATTGTCAACAAAAATACAATTATGTCAAACAGCTGCGATCACAGGTAAGAGCTACTCACGTGCTTCCAGTACATCTTGCGACACAAAATACAGTAGATTTCCCTGGCCTTGTTGGGGTCTCGAGGTTGTTTTTTCTTCACAGGAGCTCGAGCCCCCGTCTTTGGCATTTGAACGTTTTCCATCACTGAAGACATACCTGATGATACAAAGAAATAACTGGCTAAGCTGAAACTTAAACATCATTTAGCATCTGCACCAGGTGAGAGCTTAAAAACAATGAATGTCCAAAGATAATACAAAATTAATCAAATTAAAACTTATAAAATCAGCACAACGTGGTATTAGAAGGAAGAACCAGCGAGGCTAACTGCACGCTTCAAAAGCGTTTATGTTTGGCCAATCAGCTGCACACTGACAGCATTATCAACCACCGGGTAAACATAACGGGAAGTAAATACATTCTGCACTAATTGAATCATAAAAAATATTAGATTTACCGTGTGCACAGGTTGAAATTACTTCACAAATTTCTCATGGCAACAAGACTTCACCACCACCAGGGCACCGCCATGTTTGCTCTTACGTCATGACGTCATGGTCATGTCCGCCAATCAAGTTTATCTTCTTCTTCTTCGTTTAGTTTAATGGCGGATGGCACTAGCTTTCGATGTGCATTTACCGCCTCCTTCTGCGATGGGAAGTACACAGCCAATCGCTGATCCGAGCAGAAATAGTAGATCTCCAAACATGAAGGATGAGGCGGCTTTGTCAATAGTCTAACGACACACGATGTACACGATCAATTACAGATCTTATACGCTTACAGCGAGTGTCATCCACTGCGGAAGAGTGAATTTCCCGACAAAATATTTAGCTGTTAGCAGTTCCCAACTTGTAACTCCTCTTACGTTTTGTTTTGCATTCAAATAGCTTTAGGTCAAAATGTGTAACGGTTGTGTCCAGAAAGAGCACCCAGACCGGGTGAGTGGAGACAACAAATAAGTTTTATTGACGATGCTAATGCTGTTGGTGGTGGCTCAGTATGCGACGGCTGGTTTACGACAAACAGTGTTCTCCCTTAAAGCTTAGGAGTGGAACGATCACTGACCCCTAAGGGCTTGTCATATTACAATTGTCTCTTCATTCCATTTCCAGGGTACCACTTGCCTGGAGGACGGCTCTTACCTGATGAATTACCGCGGCTGTGCTGCGTGCCACCAGAGGGACTTTGTCCTGATCAGGAACAAAATCCCTGATGAAGACGACGGAGTGGAGATCATTACATACGACCGTCAGTGTCTCTGCCAGTTTATTACAGTTTTACAACATCATAATACATCACAGTTAAAATGAAGTCCTACTTTGCATATTTCTCCATACTCTGAAGACCCCATTAAGATATGTCATCAAATAAATAAAAGTTAACATGTTTATAAAGTTTCTGGAGAAGACATATTAGTCCTGTTGTTTTATACATTCGCTCACACAATATTTGTGTTTCCAGACGTTTGTAAACACTGTGACCATGTCATCGCCAGGCACGAGTATACATTCACAGTTACTGATTATTACCAGGTAGGTATTATTTACTATACTGAGAATAGCCTGTATTTAGTGACATTGTTGCTTTTGCCTAAAATTATCTCTGTGTGTGTTTTCTCCAGGAGTACACCATGCTCTGCATGCTGTGTGGAAATGCAGATGATGTGACCTATGCATTACCAAATGATCCCAGACTGGCTGCATTTTAGGCACTAAATGGGCATGGACATGCTGCTTTTGGTTTATCTATCCATCCATCCATCCATCCATTCACCCTTGTAGTGATCCAAAAGCAACAGGAGCCAAAACTGAAAAATATCTATTACCATACAATGAAATACAAATCAACATGATCGGCGCCTTCTGTATTAAACAATTGAGTAATAGGTCTCTCAGTCGTGCTCTTCTTCGTCTGAAGCTTCAAAGCCCATGTGAGGGAAGATCACCCAGTGTTCTACAAAATGCAGACGTGGCATTGAAAACAATGTTCTTCTCAGAATCATTGTCTCTCACTTTTGTCAGGCTTTCTAAAGTGCTCTGCCACTTTCTACCCAAGGTCTTTAGGAATCAGTTTTTTCTACAGATTCCTCTGCTTTTCTAGTACTTTCTGTAGCGCTTGCTCAGTCTCATCCTCATTGCCAGCTGGGTCAGGAGGTGTAAAGTCCTCATCTTTACTTATCTCTATTTCTGCCATCCTGATGTGATCAGACATTTAAAGGGCATCATGTGAGTTAATTCTCCTCCACCCTGACAACTTCATCTTCATCCACCAACTGTTTATGACCTCGACACAAGAAGTTCAGAGTTTCTCCTTCTTCCTCATTGTCTTCACACAAACCTTTTTGTCCTTTTAAAGCCACAATTTCCTGGGGTGTGGAATACTCCAAAGGCAAGAGAGAGAGAGCGCACGCATTTCCAAGGACTGAGCATGTTTGCAGAGCATTTCTTTAATAGCCTGCAGCTCCCAATCTCCGTCAGCAAAACCACCTGTGCTCTCTCAGAAATATATATTCTTGACAATGCATTGTAAATAAACTTTTTTTTAACCAACTAAAAGTGTCTGGTCTTCTCAATTCGTTAAGATAAAGGAAAAGCAGTCTGTATTGACCTATATTAATAGTCAGACGTGATGAGCATTACTGGGACCAACATGTTATACATTATAAATTGTAACCATGAAAAGTATTAGTCTATTTTATGTCTTCAGTCTTAAACACATGCAAATAAAATAAATGTAAAATGCAAGTCATTGTTGGTTCATATGATGTATTTTCATCAGAAGCAGTTCAATAAAAATACAGATGCTTTAGCTCATTGTACAAACAAATATAATTAAAAAAAACAAAAACAAATTGCAATGATACTCATGCACTTTTACAATACTGAAATATGAGTGCACTTAACATGGACATTCTAATATGCTGATGCTTTTTGCATGACAAATATTATCTAGCAACGCAAAAGCACACTACTACAACGTGATATGCCGGAGTGGGTCATTGTTGCATCCTATCAATCTAGCAGTTTTACAGAGGGGAGGTCAATATGGGGCTGCGTGGCCCCGGTTCTGTACATGAACGCTGATGCTGGTCTGCTGCTTGTCGTGTTATTTTACTACTTTAGTGTTCTTGATGTGAATACATGGGTTTCTATTAGTGGATACCATTCTTCCTCATGGTACATATCTACAGTTGATGTCATTTTTACATCCCTCGAGTATTAAACAAGATCTTTTTGGTCTCATAGTAGGCCTATAAGGAGTGTTAAAAGAAGAGTGAAATGGGAGGTAAAAGTTGGCAAATCTCAAGGTTTTTCTCAACTGCGGGTATCAAGCCACGATGTCACGTCGTCGGAGACACATCTGACAAACAAATAAATAAATAAATAAATACAATTTATCATACATTTTCTTTACATACAGTACATTCCCTTGAGTAAATACCACATTTACACATGCTATCAGGGACTGGAGTGACGCAGCCTCTCGCTCCAGTCGCACAATCCCGTTTGTTTGAATTGTGTTGAAAATCATCAAGTCACTTTGCCGGAGCTTCTACACTCGTAGTTCGGTCCCCTGGCCCTGAGGCTGTGGTCCCACTGAGCCTGCCCGCTGAGCCTGTCTTATGGGTGAGCGTGGCGGGGAGATGGAAAG
>OMNM01002647.1:0-10323 GCA_900302745.1 Parablennius parvicornis | reverse complement strand
TCCCTCATGCAACCTGCATACAGAAGGAGATAAGAGGCCCTCAGGACAACACAATGTGAGGGGCCGCTCATACATGACTAACATAACATACTGATCCCCCCCCCACCCACACACACACACACATAAACACACACACACAATTGATGTTACTGTTTGCACACAGCGGTCTTACAGTAAAAACAGGGTCCATGCCCATGTGGAAACACCCGGACCGCCTGCCTGCAGCTCCACACTAACGATTTGTCCAGGTTCATTGTCGTGTAAACAGCCTTCTCTCTTTGTGTCTTTGTGTGGTGCAGGTTCTGTGTGGGAGACAAGTTTTTCCTGAAGAACAACATGATTCTGTGCCAGACAGACTATGAGGAGGGGCTGATGAAAGACGGCTATGCCCCCCAGGTGCGCTGACCCCCGTAGGCTCACACAGAGGAGGAGGATGAGGAGAAGGATTGGGAGAAAGGAGAGACTGAAGGAGAACTTGCAATCAGACAACTAAAAGCTCCATCCAGCTCCTGTCCACCACATGTACATACCTTCCGCCCCTGGGCCGGGGTCCGCTCTGCTGTACAGAATAGCCATGGAGCTGATGTGGCAGGGAACTGGCCTGGAAGCCTCCAACACTCCATGCCGATGAGAAAATGTCAATTTCTTTACTTTCTGTCTGGATGCTTCCCAGTGCAGACCTGTTTCCTGCAGCCAGAAGGGTTACACAGCTCCACAAATGAACAAGTGTCAATCAATATAATTTTCACAGAAGTAAAACAAACAAATCTGAGTGTAAACTGAAGCTCGTATCCGTGAGTCTGTGAGCATGTGGTTTATGTTCAGGAGAACGGCTCTGTGTGAATGGATGAATAGGCCATGTACATGCACAACATACACAACACACACATCCAGCTTCTGAATATACTAACCACACTAGATCAAACTCACACACACGGGCAGATAATGTGCAGAATACTTGCAGGCAAATATTTTGCAGCAAAAGTACAACAAATGTTCAAGTAGAACTTTCATCTTCTTAGAAGAAACAGTGATGACAATCTTCTTCTCATCACTTAAAATCAGATTTTATAAGTTGAAGCTCTACTGAAACTGCTGTTGGGGAAAAAAGCTGTGGACATAAGATCAGAAAAGTAAAGAAATTAAATGGATGTTTCTGTGTGAAATTGTGCTGAATTGTGAGCTTTTCTGCCTGAAACCTCCTCATAGAGCATTTGAAGAAGACCTAAAGTGTCCACAGAGGGCAGAGGGCATTGGAATCAAACAGACAACAGTTTTAGTCCCTCTGCTGAACCTGTAAATAAAGCATTACACATTGAGGGGGAACTGATGAGGCTCGTTTCAGCTTTTTTTCATATTCTAAAGCTCTACAGTTGCTATCGAACCCAACTTTTTTTCAAACCCTTACTTTTAAATATTTGTAAGTGGACACACAAGCAGAGTTTTTCATCACTCTACAAAGACTTTGAGTTTATATTGATTACACTGGTGGATTTTTTCTGTGTGACAGCATACAGAAATAATGCCACTTTGAGCAGAATCTTGGTGTGAGATCTTCCACGAACTTCAGTTATTTCACTGATCAGAGCCTCTTTCAGCTGCCTGAGTTTGAACTGCGTCTCCTGTGTATCTGTGGTGGCTCCGGGAGGCTGGGTGTTTTCGGGGTTGGGATCACTTGGATAGGAGTGTTGGGGGTTTGGTTATGTTTTGTACACTTTGATAAGCATTGGTTGTGTAATCTGTGGTCCAAATTTAGACTTTGTTTACCTAGCTAATATTGAATCATCGACTTCACAATCAAAGTTTGTTAAAACTGCCTTTTTCAACATGAACTGAGTTTGGTCAGTCCAATGTCCAGCGTCCCACTGACTCCTGTTCCTCAGCAGGCCACTAAAACTTCTCCATTTGTGAACTGTGGCTGTACTTTTACTTTTGCTTGCTATTGTAAAATGATTTTTTTTCATGTGTCATCCAGCATGAGATATTTATTTTTCGGACAACACTTGTAAATACTGTAATTGTAATAATTTTAAGCACAAATGTAATACAGTTTTATTGTGTTACTAGCGAGTGTGCTGTTTTTTCTAATCTTCCACAGATCCTCTAACCTTCACTTTGCACTGTACTGAGAGTGACATCGCTTCAACCCAGCACTCAGAAACTGCTCAAACAACTGTAATACGTGTCTTTAATCAGCCATAGCTTTAACCCACCAGCTACCTGTGTAGGGCTTATTTTCCTTCCCTGAGAAACCAAGTACCTGAGTCCACACCATGGGCTTATTTCAGGGGCTGCATGCAGCCTACATTCATCTAAAAGGAGCCAGACCAGGGAAATAATTTGATAATTACAGATAAATATAGACAGTTTCACCTTCTTTTATTGCAATATAAAAAGGTTTGATTTTTTTTTTACAAAATCCTAATAAACAAACAAAATGCTATTTCAAATTTACATTATTTTTTAATATTACTCTAGGTATAAAATACCTGTTTGCAACTCCTGAAAAACTGATTTGTTGGGTAAATTCGCTGAAAGGTTCTTCAGCGTTCCACTTATGTTAATAATAGTCATGTTATATAGTAGTCATGTTAATAATATGTTAATAATAGTCATGTTATATAGTAGTCATGTTAATAATATGTTAATAATGGTCATGCCTGTGTTCACAAATTCACCCTCACAGTTTGGCTTTGGTGGTAATCGTGAACACTGACCTCATTATTCTAAATAAACCCATAAACATACCCACTAAATAAATGTGAAACTTTCAAACTGATTGTATCTTGTGCAGGCTGGTTTTGTGATGTTTGTGACTCTGTCACTGCTCTCAGATCACTACTCAGATCACTTTTTTTTTCTTTTTTTTAATAAATGTGGACCATGAAAAGCAGCATGTTATGGCTAATCAGTATCACTTTCATCATCTCACAGAGCGGTTCATCTTCTCCTTCTGTGGGTAGTTTGGTTTACAGTTGAAAGTCACACAGATTATTTCAAACCAATACAGACATCTTTACATCAGCAAGTGAAAGTGAAGTGTGAATAAAGTATTTATTTCTAAGAGAGTGCGCTAAAGCCAGAGAGGTTGAACATGGAGCTGAACGACACAGTGTGGGATCAGAACAAGCCCATTCTCCCTCCATTACCCGAACCAACAAACACAACAACACATGCTGCAGCTGTTCATACATGATTGATCTAAAGTGCTCTTATGTCTGGCATCCTTTTTTAGTTTTACTCACAAAATCTGCTAATGGAAAGTTTTGTTTAGGAGTTGACATTTACCATTCAAGAATGTTTCTGTTCTTTCTCAAGTCGGCTCTAAAATAAAGCCTTTCATCTGGTGTGAAGAAGAGGTTTCTATTTTGGCAGCATCATGTATCAAGCATGGAACAAGTGTAAAACACTTTGCCTTCAAGAACACTGCTAATTATCTCCTTGTGGGTCCTTTCAGCTAATTACCTGGATTTCAATTTAGAATCATCTGAAATGTCAGACTAAAACATTTGGATTAAAGTTATTGCTCTAATTAGCAAGGTGTTCCTAAAGTGCCTTGTGAAGTTTGTCGACACTGATGCTTTTATCACATTACAGAGCATAATATCTAGGCCAATTAAGCTAATTGAATTTCCTTATCCAGAGACACAAAGAAGAGAGAGAAACTCTTTGATTAGGCTCAGGCTGTTGGAAGTCTGTTGGCAGATGAAAACACTTAGCATAGATGGAGATTACAGTCGAGTCAAATTAGCAGACAGTTTGGCAACTGTGGAAGGAATTCTCTCTAATGGTAGACGTGTCGCGTGTTCCCAGCTCTAATAAAGTCAAATTTTAAAGTCCTGCTGCTGATATCCTGGTTCATCTTCCCAGTGTCAACATGCTTCAGGAAGCCAACATCATTTTAATACACATACCATTCAAACAAGAAACTCCTGCAGATTTAAAATGTATGACCTAATTAATCACCTGCACCACATATCCATTAATGTTTTATACTAGGAATGTAAAATATATGGCCCCAGGGTCACAATTGGCCCACGACGTGAACTTTTCCTCCATAGAAATAACTGCTGTTTGTGCTATATTCAGAGTTTGCACTGTTACAGCCATACAAACTAGCTTTCTTGATGCCAGTAAAGTAGCATTAGTGTACTGTGAGGAAGTGTATAAATGTTTAAAAATGTATTTGAACAACATCCTGAAGGGTGCACAAACATGGTGCAGACTTTGACATGGTTTTGGGGCTAGTTTACTTGAAATGACAGTCTGAGTTTCGGGAAAACTAAAGGTATAGCTGGTATGTTTTCATACAAAACATCAAAGCATCTTTCAAAGCATTTTAGAATGGTACCTCAAAAAAACACTTGCAAAATAAAGTTCACGCTCCTAGATTTTCAGCCCTTGATAAATTACAGTGATGAGGATATATTTTATTATGTCAAAAAGATTGCTCTAAAGTACTTTCTGCTCTCCTTTCTGCCGCAACTCAGCACTGATCCTGTGTTGTATTTGATACTATATAAATAAAGTTGAATTGAATTGAAACATTGCCCCAGTCACAATCATTTAAGACTTGTGACCAGTGTTATCTCAATTAGAGAAAATCCATCTTCATAGTACAGGCCTCTGGACACATTTGATAAATTCTGAACACATTTCTGTTTGTGTATTTAAAAATAAATATAATAGAGAAATTTAACTTTACCTGCAGATTGTCAGCTAAATTTCTCCTTTCAAATGAGTAAGTTAGAAAAGATTTAATAGAGTTAATAATCAGAGACTCAACATTCGCTATCTTCATCGCTAAATCTTGTAGAAGCACGCAAGAACAAACCAGAACTGACTTTGAACCAATCAGCGAGCAAGTGTGGGCATTGGTGATTCAAAAGTCAAAGTGACGATCCAATGACACAGATGGGTTCATTTTATGTCAGTCATTCATATTGTTGATCAGTAATTAGTGAGATCACTACTAAACCCTGCCTCCTTTAGGGTCATAATTTGGGTGTTTTGGGTCAGAAATGGGTAAAAATGTAGATTTCAACTTGATTGTAGAGGGCATGGAAGAGGAGGCCTCTCTGCCTTTGCTGTTGCTACTGGTGCTACCTGATTTTCTACCTATTCCTTCACTATCACCAAGTCTACTTGGTCCGTCTCTGCTCTCCAAGGATATAGTGGCTATTTTTCTATGAATTCATGAGTTGGAGCTTTCGGCAGGGTCCTCGTCATCAGAGCTTGGGGCTTTGAAGTATCGACCAGTGCCATTGAGCTCCAGGGGGTGCTCTCTTTTCAAAATGGGGGGCTGATCAAGCTGCAGCCCCTGCGGTCCTGAGCTCCTCTTTGGAGATCCATTGGCTATGACGGGTCCCGCGGTGCTGTGTTTCCTTCTTTCCCGTTTGTGCCCCTCCTGAGGGCGGAGGCTGTGTGTGCAACACTGATGTGTGCAGGGGTGTGTGAGTGTGCGCTTTAGTATTAAACGCATGCAATTCAGGGTCCTTTGTTAGTTTGTTGGCACAAACATATTTAAACATCATTACAGTTAATTAATTAATTAATATTTCAGGTGCTTGCCCCTGTTTAAAATTTTAATTTTTACATGTAATAAACAGATAAAACTGGACTTTATCGGTCTCTGCTGTGGTCTCCACCACAACTGTCTCCTTCCCTCTATGACACTCTGCCACACACGGTGGCCGTCACAGCTAAGGAGGCTGTTTTTGTGCTCGGGTGCTGTATAATTTCCCTGACCTCCACCTTCTCCATGACTATTGCACTCTCCGTAAAATTCTTTTTCCTCGTCTTTTCTGCCAGGATTTTGCGGCAAATGCCATCGATCAGTAGGTTGACTGAGATGCAGAAATATGAACAAGGCACTTTGCATTGACCATTTATGGTAGAAAGTGGGCGTGTTTAGGGTGAGATATAAACTGCACAACCTTCCAGATGGATTGTGATCTATAAAATGAAAGTGCGTGCAGATGTGAATATGCACAGTTTTATAGATCCACATTTTTTTCTGGGTGCATGTACATTTTTAGTAGGAATCTTATGCAATGTTTTCTAAATGAGACCCCTGCTCTGTAATGAGCCTGTGCAGGGAGCCCAAACAACATCTACAAAGAACCAGGAAGGCAGTCTCTTTTCTGTCCATGTCAAAGCCGGCAAAGAACCTGTTCAGGACATCCTGATGTGCCTGCCTGTCGGTTTATAATTGGCCAATGCCTTAATGCTCCACATGCTACGTGAATTGTTGTCTCTGAGCTGGTTTTCTATTCATTGTTTGTACCTGTGCTTTGCTTCTCTGATTCTCTTGTTGAGTTTTTACTGCATTGTGCTGTATGTCTGGTTGTGCTTTGAAAAGTGATCCAACCAAACTAAAGGTCTGCTTTTTAATACACAATATGAAAATCACTGAACTTCCCCTTATTTGCAGATGATCTGGATCATGACGAGAGGATGACTAGAAGACCCATGGGTCTATAAACACCAAAACAAATAGAGTCTTCTTCTGGTCATCACTTCCTTTGTTCGATCTGTAAATTCAGTGTTAATTTACAGATGAACTGAAGACTTAACCAGCACTTTTTATTTGCGAGCCTTTGTTACAAAATCAACAGGTATACCACAGTCTTATCTGTATCTGCACAGAGTTAAACATGTATCAGCTTGAATAAACCCAGAGAACTTAAACAAAAGAAAACCTCTGCAACAGTCTGAAAAACACTAATACAAAAGCTCAACTACTCATTAAGAGCTTGAGCTCTAAATGCTGTTAATGACGGGTTGGCCGTCATTAACAGCATTTAGAAAAAGCATTACCAACTGCGTATCTTTAGCAACTTTATCTCTGTGTTAGAGTTGACCCTCAAGTTAGTGCTGGGTGTGCAGTTGGCCTTGCTCTCCTTTGCCAAATGGCTCCAGGGGCAAAAATAATGATCTATATGGACATGCCAATGTTATCTGGTCCAGATAACACTGCTTTAATGACTCCTTATCCTTTGGCCCTTTCAAGGAGATGCGTAGCAAGGCAAATATATTCCTGCTGTTGGGTCATTAGCTCTTTACTGCAGGGAGAGTGGACTTTTGTAGTTGTAGTCTGATTTCAGTGTTTTACTCAACCAAGTACAACTTCTCTAACAGCACACCACATAATGTACAATCAGTTACAGTGATTCACTTGAAGCTGGCACAGATTGGAACATTTTTCCATCAAAAGAAAACACAGATAAATCTTTGATGATCTCTGTAAAGTTTTTTTATATTACAGTAATGCCAAAGAATTAATTACCCACAAACATGTAGTTTTTCTTTTTTTTGTGCTGGTGATCCGGAGAGTTCTATAAAATCATAGACCTACTTTTACATTGTTTAGAATTAATTTGTTAATCATTACTTTTTTTCCAAATTTTCTTTATTGAAATTTCACAGGTGGAATTGTACAATTTTACTGGTCAGCTGTCATGGTCTGTGAAATTTCTTCTTTTTCATATAAGATAAAACAAAAACAACAAAGTAGTGAATTGATAACAAGCATAACCAGACAACATTAGCTACAAAAAAAAGGTGAAAAAATTGGAGAGTAAGTAAAAGAAAGAGCAGACAAAACTAAACTAAACACAAAAAAGGACATGTTTTGATGCATTAGGCATGTCACTGTTTCGCGGAACTCAGAGAAGGGCTGTGAGGCGGTCAAGGTTGATAGTGCTACCCAGGATTTTCCCAAGTGTGTTAAAAATCTCTAGCCAGAATCCAGGCAGGTTACGGCAGGACCAGAACATGTGTATATGGTCTACTCGTGATTGTATGCATCTGTTGCAGGAGTCGGATCTATCAAGGTACATTTTTGCCAGTTTTGTGTTGGTGTAGTGGCTCCTGGATTAAATAGTGTCTTGCACATATAGATGATGTGTGTACCAGAGCCATGGCAGAATTCAACTGCTCATCAGAAAGGTCAGTCCCGAGGTCCTGGCTCCTCGCAGCTTGAAGAATGTCTAGCTGAGTCAGACTTACTGTTGACATCTTATTATATATGATAAAAATTAATTTCTTATTGTCAGTCTTCAGAGATAGAAATAAGTCTGGACTAGAGTTTGCTGGATGGTTAGGGAATTGAGCGTACCGTTTATGAACAAAATGCCTAATCTGGAAATAATGAAACCTGTGGGAGTTTGGGAAGCAAAATTTGACAGCTAAATCTGAGAATTGAGGAAAAAACCATTGATGTATAGGCTACTAATGGAAACCAGGCCCTTCTCATGCCGATCATGAAATGTTGGGTCTGAGCAGAAAGGGAGGAAGTTATGATTACCATAGATGGGAGCGAGGGCGGTCCAGCACTTCACAAACTAGAGATCGAGCAACCTCACAGCTGTCAACAGTGTTGCATCACTGGCAGAGGAGCTGAACCTCTTTTTCATGCGCTTTGAGGGAGAGTCACCGGAAATAAGCATGTTACACCCACGAGCCTGTAGCAGCGACATCCTCGCTGTTGAGGAACATTAGATGCCGCAATTAGCCTTGGGGAGGTGAAGAATCGCTTTCCGAATTCAAGCACTTTTAATGTGCCACAGGAATGAGTTAATGAGTGTCAAGAGTGGGGAAAAAAGATTTGAGTATAAATATTGGTATTTGTTGAAATATATATAGGAGCCGAGATAGCATGACCATTTTAATGAGGTTGACGCATCCCATCAGGGAAAGGGGCAAGGTGGACCATCTATTCTAATCTTCTTTGCTGCACTCAATCACTGGATGATATTTTATGCAGTCAGTTTCTTAAAGGAAGTGCTGATGAAAATTCGCAGGTATCTGAAACCTTTTGAGACTTTCTTAAAGGGAAGGGTATCCTGTGGAAGAGCATTGACTGGACTGTTAAGAAGATACTCACTTTTTTGAAGATTAAACTTGTAACCTTAGATCTTTTTAAAAATTTCTAAGATGTTCAGACGCAGTTAGAGTGGGGACAGGATAAATGTTAT
The DNA here is from genome assembly GCA_900302745.1 of Parablennius parvicornis. Taxonomy (NCBI): domain Eukaryota; kingdom Metazoa; phylum Chordata; class Actinopteri; order Blenniiformes; family Blenniidae; genus Parablennius; species Parablennius parvicornis. The sequence continues at coordinate 1,345 of OMNM01002647.1, read as the reverse complement.
CGACATATTTTGGAAACAACTCCACAGAATCCACAGTTTTTGGGCAAAGTTTTTCATAAAAATATCATCATATCAAGGAAAAATTATTGTCTTTCAGTCTATGTGTGTTCCGAAGCAGTAAATGTTAGATTTTGCTTGGAATCATGGGAACCAAGAAAAGGACAGCATTGCTCCAGTTCGTCAAAACGGTCATGTTGTTGGGAATTTTCCCCACGTGTTACATCGTCTTGTTCGGCAGGTTCTTGTCGCGCTATTGATCTGTTCGCTCTGTTGATCAGAGTCAGGGTTTAACCACAAACTTGCGTTTCCTCATTCATTTGAATGGGAGGAGGCAGACGGGGAATCGGAGTTCCGACCTTTGATGTCCAATAAAACAGAAACCGAGCAAGAACGTAAAACATTTTGTTAAATAGTTGAGCAGAAGGGTCTCCTCTGTTATTTCATCCTGTTTTGAAGCCGGTGCATTATTCGTCCTCAGAGGAGATAGCGTTTCAGCGAATTTGAGCGAAAATGTAGTTTTGAAAGTTGAATTGCAGACTTTCTGTTGGTTCAGTTCAGGGGTATCAGTGCATGATTTGTAGGTCTTGGTAAAACGAACAAATGAGTTTTAGTTTGCTTTCCCTGCGACATTCCTATGGGCCGTGGTGGCCATTTTTGTGTTTCTAGGTGGCGCGAGAGAGCACATTTGGCACTCTGGGGGTTAATTTTGACATTTTCTGAAATCATTCACCAGTTCTGATGTGCGTGCCAAATTGGGTTTGAGTCCCTGGCGTGCTGGAATAAAAACAATAACTTCTAAATAACAGCAAAACAATAGGATTCTGGCCCTCCAGGTCAGGCCTCCTGTGGAAGCCTAACCTTACGGCCGAGGTCCCTAATAATGGGCAGCCTTGCCTATTACCCTGCGAGAGTGGGAATGCTTTGGATTATATTCCATTAACATTAACTGAGGCGACTGGGGATGAGTAGAGTAACCGGATCCAGGAAATAAAGTCAGCACTAAAGCCAAATCTATTGAGGGTGTAAAACATTCACGAATGCTTTTTCGGCATATAAAGAAAGATCGCTTTCAGGGCAGTCTGTGGCGGGAGTATGAATAATATTAAATAACCTCCTTGTGTTATAAAAGGAGTGTCTCCCAGGTATGAAGCCAGACTGGTCATGATGTATAAGGTCCGGTATCACTTTCTGGAGACGAGTAGCAAGAACCTTAGCCATTATTTTAAAGTCCACAAAAGCAATTATATCAGTTTAGAGCTGTCACATAACAGTGGATCTTTATCTTTCTTTAATAATAGTGAGATTGAGAGATTGTTGCCCCCTTGCAACAGTTCTAGCCACACCC
>OMNM01002646.1:0-10565 GCA_900302745.1 Parablennius parvicornis | reverse complement strand
AGCACTGTGTACACCCACACTCACAATCCTTTTTCTCTCTCTTACACACATGCACGCTAACACAATCAGGGAAATAAAAAAAAAATAAAAAAATGAAAAAAAGCCGGAATCGCCCGGAGTGTTTGGAGCCCACACTGTTTCCTATGTGTGGATAAACCTACACACACACACACACACTGATCTGAGACACACGAAAAATTATATTTTGTCTTTTGATCCAAAGCCGTTTGATTCTCTCCGCCTCGCTTCGCACAGCCACTTAGCAGCTGTACGCTTGTGTAACCAGTCTGTGCCGTTCTGCACTCGCACTGTTGGATTTCTTTTTTGCAGCTTTATGTTCATAGAATCCTTTTTTTTCTTGTGACCATCCTCTAACGTCAGGGTTGCAAGCACTCCAATATCTGACGTCATGCCCGAGACCCCTAGGAGATTCTGTTCTGTACAGTGAAAAGGTTTTTGGGGTTTATATGTAATCACACAAGTCTCAACACTGTACACAGATTGATAATAGTGCTGAGTGTAGCGGGCTATTGGGTTCCAGGCAATAATTTGCTGATGGTTTTTATTCATTTTAAGCTGTTTATGCAAACCTTTAATACCCTGCGACTGAGTTTTCCCTCTGCCAAAACTAAACCTGTTAAAGGTATTTCCCTCCATGACCGAGGAGCAGTGGCTTCCTTGAAATGCTCAGATAGTCGCCACACAGTTCAGTAATAGACCTAGCAAACAACAAACATACCAAAAATACAGTGAAAAACACTACAAATTTCCACTCACAGGAAAACAATGCCTGAACATCAATTATGATAAATTATCATATGTGTCTTTAACCAATTAAAGACTTGATCTCCTTTATAATTATTGAATGAGCAGACACTAATGAAAACAGACATGAGGCAAAGGGCAGTGCAACTCCTCGACAGGTTACAGTCCACCTCTGGGCTTTAGTGAAATTCTGTTTAAATTATTAAACTGTATAAATTATTAGTAATACAAGTAGATGAGCCTATATTTCAGCTCAACATCCAATTACCTTCATCTCCATCTATTGTAGAGCTCAATAATGTTGTACATATTATCCATATATTGTCCATCCATGTTGGATATTGCCTTATTCAGTTCAATTCAATAAACTTAAAAACACCAATAAGAACATGATCATCATACACAATTGCCAGGAAACAAACCTTAGCTATTCTACATGAGCAAGCAAAGGCAATAGTGGGACAAAAAACATATTTTATGTGGAAGAAACTTGCAGAACCAGACTCAGTGGTGGAGACTTACTTTTGTTCCAGTTGGGATTTAGGGCATCGAGCAAGAGAGAGGAGGATAGGACAGAGATCAAGAGAGATGGCAACAAACAAATTCACTAGGTTCAGATGTGATGGATGCTCAGACCACAAACTTGTAGCTCCACTGTCAGAGATCCTGCAGGAAGGTAAAGATGGAGGACAGACTACAGGAGAGAGACAGAATGTTAGTGATTTGTAATAATGAAACATCAGTGTATGTAGAGTGAGAAAGGAAAGATTTCCCAGCAGTGTTAACCAACAGCAGCTTCACTGTAAAATGGTTCCGGGTGGCCTAAACCAGCCCGAACTATATGCTCTGTAAACAAGGTAAAGTCTTGAGCCTTAAAAGGAGAGACTGTGTCAGCCTCCCTCACTGAAACTGGGAGCCGGTTCCACAATTAGATGAGCCTGAAGACTGAAAGCTCTGGACCCCATTCTACCTTTAGAAAACCTAGGACCCTCCAATAAGCAGCACTCTCAGAACAAAGTGTTGAGATGGGACAGTTCTTTCAGATATGATGGAGCCTGGTTGTTAAGAGCTTTACAGGTTAAAAAGAAGAATTTTATATTCTCAAATGAAGAGAAGTTAATATTGGAGTGATGTCATCTCTCCTGATGGATCCTGCCAGGACTCTCGCGGCATTATTTTGAATCAGTTGAAGATTTTTCAAAGTTATTCTGACACCTTGATACTAGAGAGTTACAATTGTGTACTATGGAAGTTCCAAAATCATGGACTAGTTTTTCAGCGTCACTCTGAGTCAAAATATTCCTCATTTTAGAGACATTGCAGGTGGGAAAGGCAGACCTACAGACTTGTATATTGTGGGAGATGAAGGATAAGTCAAGTAAAAAGTGACTACCCAGGTTCCTCACAGTGGTAGTGGAGGTCAAAGTACATCCAGTATAGCATGTATACAAGATCTGTGGGGCTTAATAATAATAAAAACCATAAAACTTAACAATTGTAATTTGAAAATGTTGGCTTTTGTGTCAGCATCCATTCATTTTATATTCACCAATAATTGTTTTATTGATCTGCAGTTATTGAGGGTGCCAACGCCAGGTGAAAATTGTTTTTAGGGCTACAATCATAGAATTAGATATGCACATATTCAATTTACACTCAACCATTATAATAATCATATAGCCTTCTCCATATGTCCTTGCATTTTAAGAGGAACTTGGTTGTGGTCAAAATTCACATACTAGCATGCAAAGTCCTACAACCAGGATGAAACTGGATTATACTCACTATAGAGTAATGACCACTACCACCATTCCATCGTTATTACCAGTAAAGCTAAATATTCTTGATATGCAAAACATGTTCATAAATATGTGTTGAGGTTTTTTCAAATATACTTATCACCCAAGTTTTCTCAAAATGTAAATTTGGACGAATGTTTTGTTGCACTGCGAACACTTTAATTATACTTCACACTGTTGCTTTAAATAATCAATTCTCGCTGGGTACAAATTACTCTACAATCATGACAAAAATCAAACATGCAAAAACGAAAAAAAAAAAAACCTGCAAGAAATGAATGCACTGTCAGTGATGTTTTGTTCTCACTCTACCAAATTCTGTGGCTTTGTTTAGAATTTCTATAGAAGTCCAGCTCTCATAGGTCGGCTTTTTATATCCATCCTCCTCTCTCTGCACACTCACAGGCTCTCCATCCTTCCCACTGCCGTTTCTCTCTGTCCCGACCTCCTCTTCTAAATGAAGCTGTTTATGTAACAGGAGAGTTGTAAATGGGATGAGAAAAATGGCTTTCCAAATTTACATAACATGGTCAAGCTCCCCCTTTTTTTTTTTTGGGTGTTTGACACATGTGGTGGTCGGTACAAAAGACAGGTGTGCGTCAGAGTTGTGTATCGATTGTTGAATCAAATTGAGTGATCTCTGGTTTTTGTTCTGTGAGCTTAAAGAGCCGGTGAAAGCCAGACCGTACCGGCGTCTGGAGTAACAAGACGAAGAGGTGACTGGATCAAATGAGGTTGCCGGGGTAGGAAGCTCGGTACTGAGGGCGGGTTAGTGGGCAGGTGAGGTTAGTGGAAGAGTGGTGCCAATGGGCCAGGTGAAGTGGAGTTAGAAAAGGCAAGTTAGGAGAAGATGCAGCAGCTGTGTGTGTGCGTGTGTATAATTTATGACTAAAACAAATTTTCCTCCACTACCTGTCGTCTGTCCTCAGGCACAGTTTTTCCAGAACGTACGTACCACCAGCTGTCCAGGATTGTGTGTGTGTGTGTGTGTGTGTGTGTGTGTGAGAGTACATCGAGCTGCTTGTTTACGTGCCTGTTAATCGCAGCGTCCCAGCCCTGAGGCATGATTTTATCTCTCGAGCACTAATTGTGGATTAATAGACTTTAGTCCGTACAAACACAGCCCTGAGCAGCAGATTTTTAAAACCTGAACATTGAGGTGTTGCAATAGCAAACTTAAGGAATGAAAAATTACACTCCTTTTTTTTTTTTTTTTAAATACAATGTGAAATGAATATGTACCGATCAGCCATAACAATAAGACCATCAGCCTAATAATGTGTAGGCCCCCTGTATGGAGTCTCATTCACAACAATATATGAATAAATGTGTATTTTGACCTTTCCATCAGAACTAGCAGTAAATTCCACTGCCATCTGAAGCACAACACACAGGTCACCCATCACAAGCTCAGCTGATATTAGCCAGAAGTGTTCTAGACTAAATGCTGATACTAAGAAAATTGTGCCATGTAAACATGTCTATCTGATTCTATTGGCCTTTTTATATTGGTATTATTATTGAATGTTCATAATTGGATCACAGTATATATAATCAGCAGATTTCTGTCTTGTTTCTGTCCACATAGTTAATGACCAAATGTTTGATACATCACACACCAAGAGGAGCTATCATAAAGAGATTCTTACAGTCATCAGTTCACCTGTCAGTGGTCATCATGCTAAAGCTAATCACTGTAATTTTAGGCTTTTTGTGAAAGTAAAAATGCATAGTTTTTGCATTTTCATTTCAGAAATGTTTTGCGTTTATATGGCAATGTTTTCAAAACGATGTCTGTTTATACAGAAATGGCAGAATCATTGAAAACTTGTGTCATCGTCGGTTCTATGACGAAACCACCACACAAACTCACACACACACACACATGTGCATGCAGAGAACAATACGCTACCAACATTAACAATGTTGGAACAAACTAAAACTCTGAAGCTGTCAAGATGCTGCATGATGGTATAATTTTGACATCTGCATCCTAATTTTTCTTGCTGGGACTGTGCATGAGTTCACTGTGGCTTCACTAGATGACCTTTTAATAATTTATTAAGTTAAACTGATTTTATCCCTTTAGCTAAACCTAAGTAAGTCAATCTTTGAGACATAATTTATGAGTTTAGTCACATTTAAAATGACTATATACTAATATTGTTTGTCACATTGATTGAGTGTAAAACTGGTGCCCAAATATAATATTGAATGGTTTTTTTTTTTTTTTTGACAGGTCCGAGTTAATATTTCCAGGGTCCAGATTAAAAATCAAAACGTGACCAGACATTAATCTGATTGCGCTGAGAAAGGAATGAGTATTTAGGAGAGCCAAGTACTCACCCCATTTAAAATTCCACAGGAAGATACACCTCTGTAAATTGATTCTCTCTAACCACTGTGATAATGACCATACTCTGTTCAACTTAATAGATAAAGACATTTCAAAATGTTTGTTAGATGTATCTAATTATCAGATGCCCCAAACCCCAAAGCAGACTCATACGAGAAAATGGAGTTCCAAAAGATGATTGAGGTTGAATCTAATGTGAAGGTATCCCGAGGGGTAATCCAAAAAGGTAAGTTCCGAAAACAAAGTCTGAAAACACAAGAGATCCAAAACCACAAATAAAAAAACATGATAAAATGTGGGATGTCTTAATGCAAACATATGAAGACCATCTGGCAACCAACTCAAGGAGACCTGACAGATTTTAATAGATTAATCAGACAGGCAAATCTTATCATATGCCACCATCACATTTCTGGTTTGTCAGACGATGAAATGCAGTTGGAACTGTTTTGGAGTGTAGATTCCCAGACACATAAGGGTATTTGTATGATTGGAGAGTTCATACACCTTTAAAGATGGATACTTTCAAGTTTTGGGCTGCGCCAAGTTTAAGTTATATTTCCATATCCAGTACTGGTTTTTATGAACAAGGTGGCAAAGACATACTGAGGTGGTTACTAAGCACATGTGGAAGATGGATGATGGGGTCTCTACTTTTTGAAGAACGTTTTTGTCTTTTTTGCCTATCTTGAGCAAACACAGGAAAGACTCCAGTTAAATCTCTGTCACTTAACATGCCACTCAACACAGAAAAGACTAATTACATGGTTAATTCACCAACATACGTATGCCTACTTTAAATCGGAGTAAAGAACTTACCCCATACAGAAAATCTGAAGTGGCTGTTCTTCCTAGTTTGGGAGGAATGAAAAGACCAAGGAGTTTTGGAAAAATTCAAAAATGTTCAGTCTCCTTCCTCTCCCCTCTGGTGTTTTTGCTTCTCACCAGAGTTTCTTGACTGTCTCTCTCCCCAACCTGTATGTTTTTCCATTGCTGCAGGGCATCGTTGTCCACTTCCGCTCTGCTCTTCCTCCTCCTCTGCCTCAGCTCCCTCCACTGCACACCTGCTGCCTATCAAGCTAATCGTCTTAAGAATGCCCTTTCATGTTCACTATGACGCCAGCTCAGCTATCAGGATTAGTCAAATCATCTATTTCCCAAAATGCTAACAAGTCTGTCGTTGAAGACTCTGAAGAGTACGAGGATATTGTTTCTTTTTAAGTGCAGGGAAACATGGTTTTTACCTGACGTGCTTCGACTGCGTCTGCAGTCTTCCTCAGAGCGTCATCTGATGTGCGGTGTTATCAAGGGGCAAGGAAACAAACAAAATGTTGGATTAAGGAAGCCATAGAGACCAGGAAGCAAGCAAGCAAGCAACTCCATGAACCGGGACGAGAGGCCTGGGATTCCATCCTGCTTCATTGGGGGGGGTGTGGCTTGCCTGACAGATTCTTCCAGATCTGTCAGGCTGGTCAATAAAACGACGAATTTTCACATGTCAGATGATGCTCTGAGGAAGACTGCAGATGAAATATACCAAGTAAAAACTTCTTGCCCTACTAGTTTGTTGCTTAAACAGAAACAATATTCTAAAGTTAGGAACAACACAATGAACAAGAGTATTTTTACAGCCTTTATTTTAGTCCAAATTGTTCCAGACTGCTGTCTGCTATACTCCAGGTCTTGTCTCTGATCTTAAGCCAGCCTTCCCCTCCTTTGTGTCAGCCCTTTTTCAGTGAATGAGTTTTGGATGGAATTTCAATGGAAACTCCAATTGTGAATGGCTGCATTTTGGGCTCCATTCAGTTCATAAAATATAACAAAAATAGTGCTCTTCCACATTAAGAGGAAAATAAAAATCAAGTAAAATAAAGGATGTATTTACTTAATCTCATCCTCAAAGTTATATAAACAACAAAATCTTTTTCTTTTTTTTTTTCAATTGGGGGAACAAAAGTCATTACAAAGCTACACAAACATCAGAGTCCCACTGATGTCACAGAGGTGACTAAGGAAGAAAAAACTGCATACAAAAAGAAGACAGTCATGACAAAAACTCTTATGTGAATGGAATAGTCGTTTACAATTTGGACCACCATATTGATTCCCATTAAAAAGAAGCTCTTATCCTATAGGCAGACAAATTATGACCAATGAATACACAGAGTCTTACAATCAAAATCTGTCATCATTAGCCTCCACAGCACAAACGCAGACATGCAGACCATTTTCAGCTCTCCGTACTCATGGGAAATCCATAATGGGGAACATTTACGATCGTTCGGAGGCCACTTTGTCCAGAAAAAGGGAGAGCTGGTATGTGAGCCAAACACAATGCAGTTTTATCTTACTCTTGATGTTGCAGTAAAAGTTTTTAGTGTTCATCCGCTTCAAATGGATCCACCAACGGACTCACAAATGTCACTTCAAAAATGGCTCAACTTATCAGCGAGAGGTATTTGTGGAGTGGATGCGAGCACAGGTGACGTTGACAAAAGAAAGTATTTTGAAGCATTTTGCTACATAACCCGTGCTCCTTCATATACTGTTCTGCTAAACTTCACAAGAAATTCCTCTGAATCACAACAATACACTGAAATGCAATGCAGATGAGAGGGAACAATGAATGAAAGCCTGAGTTGGTACACATCAACACAAGAATGCTTATTTCTACTCAACTCCCATTAAGGTATAAATTGTATAGAATTGGCCGAAATGACACATTCATAAGGTGTAAATAAACACAGATGGGCAGTGGACTCCTCAATTGGCTGAGGTACAATAACCAAGGATGGACAGACTCTGGATAAAAGCATACATTTTCTGCTTTTGTGTTTTAAATCAATAAATAATATGCAATCATTTGAGGGTTGAAAGGAGAATCGACAGGTTGGCGTTTTTCATTTATACGATAGGTAACAATAACGTGCGAGCTAGCCAGAAAACATTTACTTTCAAGAGTTGGACTATAGGCAGATGATAGTCATGGCATGGCTAGGCTGTCAGAGCAGTCATCTCACAATCGGAATGTTGCAGGTTCAATTCCCATCTTAGGCAAGAGACTGAACCCCAAACCTGCTCCCGGTGGAGTGACAGCACCTTGTATGGCTGCAGCCTCCATTGTTGTGTGTGTGATTGGGGGAAAAGAAATTCTGTGACAGTTGTTTGAGAAAAGTGCTTGTATGAATAAAAATTAGTTACTGTTAGATGCAGCATGTCTTCTCTATTGATGTAGAGAAGGCCCAATTTTATGTATGCGTGCAACAACAGATATGCAAAGAGCAGATATGAACTTGAACCAAGATCTCAATTTGAATTTGTGGCGAAACAAAACAATGAATATTAAAACACACAACATAAATATGGCTTGAAAAAGACTAAATAAAACTATAAATAATGGATGAAGGGATGCTGCATGAAGAAGACACAAAAAACTTAATTTACTAAGTTGAAACACTTAAAATAGTGAAGGTATAGAACAGGAACATAAAACAAAGGGTGTGACCAAATCTACAGATTGAATAGAGACCTTAAACTTGTTAACAGGAAGTCAAAAAAACCAAATGACGTTGACCTTTAAAAACTAAAACTTACAAATAAAAGGTGGAACGTGTACAATATTTATGTAAATCAACTGAAAAGCATCCAGCATTCATAATATAGTATAATACCCACAGCTGGCAACTGTTGCAGGAGGCGGCATAAAACTTCCATTTATTCTCATAAGCTCTTTGGTGATACCTTACACAACCCTTCATCAAATAATTCAATGCATCCCCTACATTCTCAGCGGTTTGTTTGCTTCAGTGGCACATGAACATGAAAATAGCGGTGATATTCTAGAATTAGTGTCACCATCTGTGCAAACTTCTACAGCTGATGAAGATCATGACGGCTGTAAAACACCTCAACGTGACATAGTGAAATACTGTTTAACAATTACAGATGTCAGGTTATTAAAAAAAAAATGTGGGGCTTGATGACACGAGATGTAATGTGCTCATCTGTTTTTTTTTTTCAGCTTTATTTTGCTTGTTAATGGTTTGACAGAGAAAAATGTTGTGCGTACAAGTTGGTTGCCCAAATGATTTCATTCATTTTTGAGTCTTAACGTATCGAGGGAAGTTTCACTTTCAGCCAGGCGACAGCACAGTGACACTCACACACAGCTCTGCCCACACACACCTGGAAGCTGCCCAATGCACCCAGTATCTTATCTGCCGGCCACTGAGCTCCATCTGCGCAGAGGCCTTTGGGTTAAGGACTTTGCTCAAGGGCCCTTGTGTGGTGGAAATGAGTGAGCTACTGCTTTTTCTCTTTTCCTCTACGGATTCATCCCATTGGTCCAGAGATGGAAAAGCCCCCCCGCACTCACATTACATTACCATCACTTAGTGTTGAAACAGTTAAATGTAATCTGTGCATAGTTGTGGCCCAAGTTCAGGCCCAAGTTAGAGTGATATGCTGTATTGTTTTAATTTTCCTTTTTTTTTGTTTGTATTGCAGATTGTAGTTTTAGTTGTGATTCATGTAAATACAATCAATGTTGTATAACTAGGAGTATTCTAGTAGTAAAAAATGTTTTCTTTGACTTGCAGTCACAGGTTTTCTCCTCCAGATTCATCACACAATCTGATCAGTGAGTGTGTTTCAATCCCATGTGACAGGATGGTCCAAGTACCGATAAGTTGAAAAAATTGCTGAAGCTCTTTTCGGCCATTAGTGAAACCAAATGAGTGCCTATTTCAAACTGCTACAGGCTGATTTTCATGTAAGATTATAAGCTTTTGACATTGCTCTCCATTAAATCGAAGAGGACACAGGTTATTTACTTCACTGTACGCCATCTATCACTAGGGTTGTCAAAATTGTGACCAGAGCATCTCAAACCGGTGAACAGGACCAAGAAAGACAAAGACTTTAAATGGCTGAGTCCGAACCAATTCCAAAATCTTGATATTGGAACCTGAAGAGTATTCTTGATCTCGAGATTGGTACCACAACACTACCTATCACCAGTGGCTTCAGGAATTAAATAAACAGCACAGAGTTGAAATGCTGCTATTGGAGCATCTATGTGCAGGAAAAAAGTTGTTCATGAAAAAAAGACAAAGAATGTCAGCTCGGTCCACCATTTTCCTTTAGAATCTGTTAACTTTAGTTTTGGTTCTGGGATGAAGTTGTGTTGATCTTAATGTCAAATTTTGCTGCGTTTCTATTGGTTGTTAGCCGCTCGTAGAGGTCTCTCTTTGGATTTTAACATACGTTCAATGATATGGTCACATTTAATAGTGTTCTTCTTGAGACACCCAAAATTGCTGGGTGCCTTTACAGGTAACATCAATTAGATAGTAAATACAAAATAGTGCAGAAGGGCACAAGTTTTTTCTTTTTTCTTTCAGGGTTTGAGTGCAGTGAAACTGGAGTTCATGGAAAGTTCATTCACCCTCGACTCCGTATGCAGTTTTAGTTGTTGTAACTTTTCTCCCACCATTTCCGAAAGCCGACACTCGCCCACCCCCCACATCTCACATCCCCTGTGAAAATGATACAGCATAAACGAGAAAGGACACGTTTGAATTACGCTCAGTCACAAGTGTGAGAAACCTTTTTTGAGGATTCACTTCAAACAGTATGGTATGTGA